>PVJC01002444.1:0-62352 GCA_004026665.1 Murina feae | reverse complement strand
CTGGACAGCTCTATATCAGATCACAAAGCTTTCTCCACATTATCCCGGTCTCTCTCAACCCTTCCCCAGTTACACACATCAGGTAGATTCTCTTCTACCATTTATGATTTATTATATATCTCATAATAATTTTTTGACTACTTCTTAAATGCCATATTTAATATTAAGAATTCCTGCTAAATTCATTTAAACTATACAACTATTTTATGAAGTAGGTACTAATAATCATTTTACAAAATAGGGAACTGGCTTTAGAAAGGTTAAGGAACTTGCCTCATTTGATAGTAGAATAAAGATTTGAATGCAGTCAGTTGTCATGTACCTGGTTGTGTGTGTGTGTATGTGTTAATAGCGATGGAAGAGAGTTTAGCATTTTCCACCTAGAAAGAAAGAAAGTCTCTAGTAAGGTAGATCTAGTTCTAAGTCTCTAAGTAGATCCAGAAGTATTAATTCACGAGGGGCCCGGTGCACAAAAATTTGTGCACTCGGGAGGTCCCTCAGCCCAGCCTGTGCCCTCTCACAGTCTGGGACCCCTCTGGGGATGTGCACCTGCTGGCATGCTTGACCAGCCTGGGTGAAAGGCTGATGGCTGTTTGCAGACTGGCCAAGCCCCCCAGTGGGAACCCTGACACCATGGGGTGTGGCTAGCCTGGGTGAGGGGCTGAGGGCTGTCTGCAGGAGGCCCACAGTCCCTTCAGGTTTTGGATCCCTACTGGGGTACCCGGCCAGCCTGGGTGAGGGGTTGATGGCTGTTTTCACGTTGGCCAAGCCCCCCCAGTAACATTCCTCACCCCATTGGGTTGTGGCCAGTGTGGGTGATGGGCTCAGGGGTGCTTTCAGGCTGCCCACAGCTCCCATTGACCCAATGTCCCAGCAAGGCTGGCTGGAAGCAGGTTCTGGGGTTTGTTTATCTTCTATAATTGATGCACTGTTCCTTTAAGCTGAGGCCTAGTAACGAAACCTCCTCTCTGCTTCAGCTCGTGGATTCTATAATGAGACAATGTTACTCTTAGTAGTCAGGCCAGGCCTGCTGTTTCCTTCAGCTCCCAAGGATTCTATGATTGATATTTTGTTGCAAATATGTTTTGCCTTGAGCCAGGATAAGCGGAGCAGCCGCAGTTTCAGTTTCAGTCCTGCTGCAATGGAAGCTGCCATTTACTCAGGTCTGTGAGTGGCGGCCTCCATGTTGGCTGGGTTAATTTGCATACAGTCGCTCTGATTGGCTGGTGGATGTGGCTTAGGCATCCTGAAGAAATGGTTAATTTTAATATTACGCTTTTATTAGTTAGGATGTTTACTTGGCTTTTCCAGTGCACCTCTGCTTCTATCTCTCAGCCTCTGAAGTCCTGGGCATCCCAGAGAAGTTCAAAAGCTTCCCAATCTTTGGGCAGTCACAGAATTTTTTTTTAATTGGAGAAAAAATTTAAGTTAGTATTCTATTCAGCCAATGTGACTTGGGGAATTCATGGCATGGGAAAATTTTATTCTCCTAATGAGGCCAGAGATTTTCTGCCAACCAAAGTATTTATTAAGTCAGGGAGGTTAGATTTTCCTCTCATACAAGACCAGCACATTTATCTTTGGTAGAGAATAAGAACTAATCAGCAATGGGTAGTAGATTACTTGTAATATTCTATTTATGGAAGCCTCATTACAAATTGCATACCTAGGGCTTATTATTGTGGTTTGTAGCAAGAATTTTCCTAGGAATTCATTGCAGATTTTAAGACTCTTACCTAAAAAGTAATGCAATGAAATTTGTCTATATGAGATTCAATGCTCTTTTTTTCCATGCTCTTTTTTAAATTTCTTTAAAAAATTTTAAGTTTGTATCTTTCTTCAATCTAAAGTAAAGAGGCATTTGAGTATCACATTAAAAGGAGGCAATCTAGGGAATAGAGATTGGTGAAATATTAAAATTATTTTAGGTTAAAAATCTAATGTTTACTAAAAAGGGTCAAATGAAGTGGAAAATTTTTCTAAGAGGCAGAGATGGGTATGGAAGTTGGAAGATAATGTTTTCTCCATGTCAAATAAACGTTGCCCTCAGAATCTATGGAGAGCCCAGAGGTATAGAAAAGCCAGCTGAAGGGAGGCACCAGTCTCAACATATAGAAAATGTAAGCTAAGTCCTCACTTTCCCCAGCAAACAGGGCAAGAAAACACGGGTCAAGAAATGCAATGAAGGGACTCAGATTCCCTTCTCTTCAGGTTCACCACCCATAGTCTCCTCTGCCTGACCAGAGCAATCAAGCTGAATGAGCCAGCCACAGAAGTTAGCACGTTGTGTAAGTAATTCACAGTCTGGAGAATACATGTACTCTTCCAGGAATTTATAAGATGGAAGATGTCCATTTTCCATGTCTGGTGATTTTGCTTTTCCCAAGAATATGCATTTTTGACAAGTTGGCAAGGTAATTCTGATGTAGAAAATCCAGTACCCTACCTATGATTTGCTTTAAGCTTCAGATTTTGAGATCTCTATGCATATGGTACTAGTTACTAGGTACAACCATGAAAAGAAATACAAGAAGAAACAAAAAAATTGGCTCAATGGATTCTAAAAGTTACTTGAGGCTTATGTGTAATTAGCAAATCTCCCACACACCCTCCGCATCTGTGTGCACACACACACCGCTATACCTTGCCCTACACAGCTCTCATATTTAGCTATTCCTAGCTTGTATCCTTTATAATAAACCAATAAACCTCTTCCTGAATTCTGTGAGCTGTTCAAAAAAATATATCAAACCTGAGGGTTGGCTCCTGGGAACCCCTGATTTATAGATGGTTTGGTCAGAAATACCAGTGGCCTGACATCAGAAGTGGAGGCAGTCTTGATGAATTGAGCCATTTAATTTACAGGATCTGATGCTGACTACAGATTGCTAGTATCAGAATGGAATGGAATAGTTAGATATACAGTAGATGTGAGACAGTTGGAGAAGTGGTGTGGGAAAAGATCCTAAGTATTTGGTGTCAGAAGAGGAAAAAAATTCCTTTCATTTAGTGTCAGAGATTCAGTCAGAGATTCACTCAAGTACTAGCTGTAAA
Organism: Murina feae; assembly: GCA_004026665.1. NCBI lineage: Eukaryota > Metazoa > Chordata > Mammalia > Chiroptera > Vespertilionidae > Murina > Murina feae. Next base: position 59,298 of record PVJC01002444.1, on the reverse strand, counting down.
TTATGTGTGTGTGCAAGTGTAAGCAAACCTGGGAGGCAGTGCTATATCTGTTTGAGTATTCATAATGAACTCCTTACTTAAAACAGCAAGGTACTTCAAGGTGTGCAATAAGTATTTGATGAAAGAATTTATGAGATCACTAGTTGTATTTTCAGGAGAGCGGCAAGGTCAAATGTCAGAATTTCAGAAGTTAAGAGATAGATAATGTATTATTTAGGGAATTAAGCCCATCTGAGTAAACCATTTGTTCAAGAAGTCAGCAGTCTACAGAAAAAAAGTGTTACTGGAAGGTAGAGACGATCTAAGAGAGTAAAGGGTTATTTTAAGTTAGAAAAGGTTTGAAAGTAGAAGGGAAATTGCCAATAGGAAAAAAAAAGAAATAATAATAAGTTACTAGCTGAAGGAAGTGATATGGGAATGTATAATGAAAAAAAAATATTTTCATGAAGAAAGCTGTTAAGAAATAGGGAATAGTCAGGATGCTTTCAAAAGACATCCAGGCTATGTTCTTTTCAAACATTTTAGAGTTTATTGACTATGAAAAGGAAAAATTGCCCTCAGGCTGGCGAAGCCTATTAACACCCCCATCAAGGACAGTATTCAGCTCACTAGGCAAGCTGGAGAGGAAGAGGCAATGTATCTGGAGAAAATGTATTTATCATGGATTGGACCCTTAGGCCAAGAATTTTCTGCTGAGCCACTTCTCAGAGGAGGAGCCAGGGTCACCTTACATGTTGGGCAATGTAGGAAGCAATGGCATGTCTACATTCATCTCAAGCCTACATGCTGTGTGAGCCACAGTCTTGCACCTTTTGCTCCAGTATTTTATCCACCTGCATAATTGATTACATTTTACTCTCTCTTCAATCATCATTGTATCTGGAAAAGAGAACTTATTTCAAAAAATTTGAATCGCATGACTGCTTGTACACATAGATATATTTCTTTATGCTATTTTATAGAGATCATCTATTATTTAAATGAAAGTGATTAGTGAAGTATCAAATACAAAGTAGAAGTTCAGTGCATTGTGGGGGGTAGGGGGGTTGTAGGGGACTGTATCATAACTTGATCCCAGCCTCCATTGTCGTGATAAAGATGTACTGTCAGAATCCATTCTCCTCCCTTCTTATTACGTGTTCAACCCCACTTCTTTGTTTCAACTTTGAGACTATCTCAGGTTAGTGCAGTCTAAGAAAAAATGTGATAAGAATAAAACACAAAGAATTTGGAAACAAGACAGCAATTCAAGTAATGATTCCATTTATTTCTAATGGTGCTAATATCACTATTCCCCACACTGTCCTGTGTGTCGACTCTTTGAACTCTTTCTTCTATTAATGTTCACAATAGGCCTGCCTGTCTTGAGACTCTTGTAGTTGCCTGGGACCATGTGACCTGTTGTGGCAAATCAGCTTTAACTACAAGTGACATGTATCATTTTCAGGCCAAGCATATAATAGTTATGTGAGACAATCAGTGTTGTCTTTTTCCTCTGCAACTATTATGGAATCACCCCATATCTCCCTGCTCCATCAGCACAAAAACAAATAGTATGAGTACCCCAGTTGAGTTTGCAATGTTGAACAACAGGAAAAGCAGAAAAATAAATTTTTATTCCTATGCTTCATTGTGCTTTTTGAGTTATCGCAACACAACCTAGTATACCTGACTCATATACAAATTGGTATCAGAACCGGGGCATTAAAGTAATACTCCACCTATAACAAGTATTTTGAGAGTCAGGTGGCAGACCTGTCATTCAAGACTGGAAGGATGGGTATCGGTATAAATGAAAACACTTAGTAAAACATTAATTCACAATAACTTGAAAGAGAGACAACATTGAATGAGGTTGTTATTTTACAGAAACAATTTCAAAATATTAAATATAATAGTATGTGTTGTTTGCTATTATTTGCATTTTCCTAGGTAGTCCAAGAAAGGGATTTTCTCAGAAAAGAATAGTCCAGTTCAAAAATATGAGTAAAAGAGAAAAAAGAGGGTCCAGGAATTTGGTTCTTACTGAATAGGAAAAGGCAACATTTTTTCAACTTGAGGCCATAATAGAAAAACTTAGGAAACATCTTGAGTCACAAGGACTGATTAAAATTAAACCTCCTGGCAGTAAGTGCATTCAGATGATGCACAGTAAATACTTTCAAGTGGAAAAATGGCTCAGAGGATGACACTGAGGATATGACATTTCTATGTAAGACTCACAGCACTTTGCAGGTAATTCCGGAGAAGCAGCATAGATAAAAGACAGTAGAGAAATAAAAGGAACTTAGAGTATGTAGATCACTACATGAAGTTTATTGGAAGCAAGTTAATAATAAGCCTACTATATTTTTTGCAAAAGTTTAACCAACTTGGCACAAAAGAGATAGCAATAATGTGAAATTAAAAGTAACTCTTTGTTTTAGCTCAGTAGTGCTGCTGTAATAAAGTACAACAAACTGGGTGCATAAACCACAGAAACATATATTCTTACAGTTTGGGTGGCTGGAATTCCAAAATCAAGAAGTTGGGAATATGGATTCCTTGTGAGGACTGTGAACGAAGGACATACTCCAGCCTTTCTTCTTGGGTTGTAGATGTCTGTGCTACCCCTGTATCTTTTCATATCATTTTCCTTCTGTGACTGCCTTCATATTTCCTCTCTTATAAGAACATTATGCATACTGGATTATGGGCCCACCCTACTCCAGTATGATTTCTGACCTTTGGATTAATCAGGATTCTCCTGAAAAATCAAATCTAATAAAAGAGTAATATGCAAATTGACTGTCACTCTGAGACACCTAAGCCATGCCCATCAGCCAAGCCAAGCCTCCGAGTCAATCAGAGCGGCTGTATGCAAATTAACCCAGCCAAGATGGAGGCCAGAAGCCATGGAGCTAAACAGCAGGCTTCTGTTGCAACTGCCTGCCTAGGCTGGCTGATCTTCTGCTCACAGTAATAATGTTTCAATTATAGAAGCCATGGAACTGAAACAAACAGGAGGCTTCCTTACCTGCCTAGGCCTCTGCTCAAGGTAACAAAGTTTCAATTATAGAAGATAAATAAACCCAGAAACCTGATTCCAGCCAGCCTTGCTGGGACGTTGGGTCAATGGGAGCTGAAAATGGTCCTCAGCCCCTCACCAGGCACACCAGCAGGTGGACATCCCCCGAGGGGTCTCAGACTGCAAGAGGGCACTGGCCGGGCTGAGGGACTCTCCTCCCAAGTGCACAAATTTTTGTGCACCAAGCCCCTAGTAGAATAATATATAGAGATGATAGATAGATAGATATATAGATACATAGATAGATAGATAGATAGATAGATAGATAGATAGATAGATGATAGAGATAGATAGATTTATTATAAAGTTTTGTCTCATGCAATTATGGAAGCTGAGATGTGCTGATGTCTGCAGGTTGGAGATCCAGGAAAATCTATGGTGTAGTTCAAAAGCTTGACAACCAAAGAACCAGGGGGTGTAAACTCCAGTTCCAATCTGAAAGCCTAAGAACCTGGAAAACAAGACCCTCCCTTTCTTTACCTTGATGTCCTATTCAGACCTTCAGTGGGTTGTATGATGGTCACTCACATTTCAGAAGCCAATGCTTTTTATTCATCTACAGATTCAAACATTAATCTCTCCTGAAACACCCTCATAGACACCTTCAGAAATAATGTTTAACAAAATATCTGGGAGTCCTGTGATCCAGTCAAGTTGACACATAAAATTAACTATCACAATCTCATCTCAATTACATCTTCAACACTGAATTTCCAAATTAGATTACATTCTGAGGGTTCAGCACTTCAATATATTAATTTGGGGGAGGCGTAATTCAACTCATCACACTCTTGGTCTTTCAACATTTCACAGACAAGGAGGAGGTTCAGAAGGCTATTCAACCCTTAATGAGGGCACGTTCTCTCATGCTTTCCTCAGCTGTAGCCAAAGAGCATAGTGGATAAGGAAGGTCTTCTTAGGGTGGAAAGCTCAACAAAACTCCTGCCATTCTTAATGGCATTCCAGTTGTTCCAGATGATTACTATCATATCTCCCAGAACCATCAGTGTTCTAGATACTTCAATTGTTCCTCCTCACATAGTTGTCATGGAGAACACTAAATTAGTACATTGTGGCCACTGTGGGACATTCCTGCTGAAGGTGGGCAAATTAGTGATATTCCCTGTAAAGTTAAGGAGTGGTAGTGAGAAGCAGATGTGTGTTTTTATTTTGGCACTTTTAGTTGAACATATAAATGATTGTGGATGTTGGCCTTGTTTAGGATAAACTGAGAAATAGAAAAAGGCAGTAGATACAAGAGGAAAGAGTGAAGCAGAAACAATTGCAGGCCAATAGATCTGCTATTGGGTTTCTAGTTGTTCTATAACACCTTAAGTTCTATTCCTGATAAATTTTTCTGTTCTTAGTTTCCAAGAGGGACCACAGTGTCCTTCTAATATATCTATTATTATTATAATTACTAGGGGCCCGGTGCACAAAAATTTGTGCACTCTTGAGGGGTCCCTCAACCTGGCCTGTGCACTCTCGCAGTCTGGGACCCTTTGGGGGATGTCCACCTACTGGTGAGCCTGGCCAGCCTGAGTGAGGGGCTGATGGCTGTTTGCAGGCTGGCCAAGCCCCCTAGTGGGAGGAACCCTCACCCCATGGGAGTGTGGCCAGCCTGGTTGAGGGGCTGAGGGCTGTTTTCAGGCTGCCCACAGCTCCCATTGACCCAAGGTTCCAGCAAGACTGGCTGGGATCAGGTTTCTGGGGTTTATTTATCTTCTATAATTGAAACTTTGTAGCTTTGAGCCAGCCAAGGCAGGCAGTTTCCTCTAAACAGAAGCTTCCTGTTTGCTCTAGCTCTGTGGCTGCCGGCCTTTATCTTGGCTGGGTTAATTTGCATACAACTTCTCTGATTGGCTGAGGGAAGTGGCTTGGCTGGTGGGCATGGCTTAGGTGTCTCAGAGTGATGGTTAATTTGCATATTACTCTTTTATTAGATTAGATTATTATTATTGCTGCTGCTGCTGTCATTGTTTTGTGGCCCTCAATTAGTTTTGGCTTCACAGAACCAAATGGAAAGTATTCAATACAGAAACTACTCCCTGGAATAGAGTGTTAACAAGGACAAATATTAAAGATATAAGATAATAAATAATAAAAAATGGGCTGATTAAATTGTGGGAAATTATAGAGTACTGACATTTCCTCTATCAACCTGGAAAAATAAAATTATTTAAGTATCACAGAGTTAATTATAGAAATCAGACGATGTGTCCATGAATACTAACTTTATGTCTTAGATCACATAGTGGCACCGATAGCTCTTTCTTAGCTAGCATAGAAATTATTACTAAATGGTTTAGCTGATATTTTAAAAATCTCTGATAATAAATTTTTTTCTAGAAAATTCCAGGTATATCCTTGTTCTGTTGTGGTATAAACCCTGTGCATTTCTTCTGCTTTTTGTAATTCTGGTCAATGATAAATCTAATGGACACATTGAAGAACACACAGGAAATACAAGATGCTTTTGCAACTTGACTGGTTGCCACAATTTGTAGTGAATAAAACATAAATATTTGCTTTATTCCTTCTTAATTTCAACATCTGTGAAAAGATACTGATGCTGTCTTTTGGTAAGAGGCCATAGTGAATCTCTCTAACTGCTTCATTTGTCATTGTATCACCTGGCATGCAACTTTGAATTTTTGTTTCAAGAAGGTCATACACAAAGAATAACTTGTGTTTTTTTCAGTTCATTAAGCATATCTATTCATTGTGCACACTGTGAATTTGCTCAGGGTAATTCTTATAGAAAACCTCTGTTATAGACTGTGTAGCTCTTCTGCTGGCTCTTCAGTCAAAACATGCTCTTCTTGCCAAATGAACTGGTATATTCTTCAACTATTTCTCCACTAAAGGAAGTGTAGTTGTTAACCTTCAGACAGCTCCAATATTTCAAAATTGAAAAACAAAAATATAGTCATTATAACAGTCATAACTGGTAATAAAATGTCTCATGTATTTTCTCTCCTTTAAAATAAAGGGTGTCAGGCAAACATGATAACTACTACACATGGATGGATATTGAGAGGATCATGGTAAGTGAAATAAGTGAATTGAAAAAAAAGACAAAAAAACTGTATGATTTCACTCATCTATACTAATAAAAGGGTAATATGCTAATTAGATCAGATAGACTGGACATCTTCTAGACAAAGCTGCAGCAGCTGCGAGGACTGAGGAGGGCCAGCAGCTGGCAGTGGCAGCAGTAGTGGGGTGTGGGGGGTGGCACCTTCCCCTTATATGCCCAGTTGCCTCCTGCAGAGGAAGGCCAGACTGCGGCTTAGGCCCCTCCCCGGTGCACAAATTTTCATGCACTGGGCCTCTAGTGTGGAATGTAAAACAAAAGCAACAAACAAACTAACAAACTCATAGATACAAAGTGATGGTTACCACAGCAGAGGGAGATGGGGGGAGAATGGAGAGGGCAAATGGGGTGAAATATATGGTAATAGAAGGAAAGTAGACTTTGGGTGGTGTGCACCCATTAGGGTATAAAGATGTCATATGATAATGTTGTACACATAAAATGTATATAATGTTATTACCAATATTATCCCAATAAATGTTATTAAAAGATTTCTTAAAATATAAAGGGTGCCCTAAACTTTCAATAATATAGTTAATAACAAAGCCCTGTACCCAGTAGGTGTACCAAAAATATTTAATAAATGAATAAATGTCTCCTTTATCTTACTATTGTGTTGTTTCATGGTTTCAAAGTGAGTCCTGTAGGTTCAACCATCATGTCTGTATTCTATAAAAAAAAAAATAAAAAAATGGGGTGAGGGGAGGCCAAGTTCAGAAGTATGCCTACAGTTAATTACACTCCTCTGAAGAATCTTCTCAAATCCTCACACAATAGGTCTCACTCTTTGTAATCTACAATGTATTTAGATTTTGTATTTATCTCTCTAAAACTGATTGGTATCTGTATAAATTTTATTTTGTAATAGTCTTGTTTAGTTTTGGTATCAAGTGAAGCTGGCATTCTTGGTACATAATGACTGTATTTTTGTTTTATTTTTTTAAGTCAACTTTCCATCAAAGCTAGTACAAAAGCTAACCCCCTAAACATGCTGAAGTCAATCAAAACAGGTAATTATTAAGTCAGAAGTGAATTATTTAATTTGAAGTGTTTTGTGTTGTTTTTAATCAGCAAAAAGGAGTATTTATTGCAAAGTTATATTCCATTTTACAGAACTAAAAACATTAGTTTCTGGTCCCTTCACATGAACAACTTTGTATTGTTTCTAACTTATTTAAACTCACTAAATATTATTTTTAGTGAATGTTGCCACTGTTCACAGAGCTCTCCAAACACTGAGCCAGAATATAGTGATCTACTCAGGTTTCATTCCCCTCAACCCCAAAGGTAGTGAAGCCTCAAGCAGCTCCAGGTATTGTGGAGAGGTTTGCTATGTGTGCCATGAGTTTGTTTCTTTTGTTTGTTTGTTTGTTTTTAAGAGTTGAAAAGCACTGGTCTAGGTATTTTCTTCAGATTTATAACAGCAAATAATCTCAGTTGCTAGTTCCTCTCAAATAATTTAACAACCAATAGTGGAAGGAATTAAATAAAATACAGTAATACACACTAGCATTTAAATATTAACTAAACCTATATGAAAGGTAACACTTAAAGGTTGAAGAATTATATACAGGAAAATACGATGACCTGAATTACCATACACACAAAGAACATTGACTGATAACATTAATTCACTCACAGCTAACTGTGTAGCTATTTTAACAGTCCTAGAGGAAAGCAACTGTGTACCCACAAGACAGTTGTGTCATTTACACACTAAGTACACCCCTAAGTGGAAAGAGGCTCGTCCTTGGAAGAAACTATGGATGGCAACAGTTACCAGACATCAAGAACACCTCTCTGCACTCATGCATATTTGATCACTTGCGTTAGTGCACCAGACTCTTCACTTAAGTTCACACTCTTGTTGGACTGACCCCCTCTCTGACATGTATCTTCAAATTACACTCTCCTTACTAATATTTCTCTGTGGTTTAGAGGGCATGCTCTCATTCCACTAATGCATTCTTACAGTAGGTATTAACAATTAACATTTGTTTAGTTTATGATTCAAGAGGCTCTGAGATTTAAAGCCTCAGAACAATTGGGCAAAAGTGTTTCTCCTGTATAGTTTCTCATCTGATGCTCATAAGAGCCAAGCAAGTTAAGAAAAATAAATATTTTCATTCTAATGTCACAGATGAGAATGGTCTTCCTGTTTCTCCCCAGCATTCATCTCGCCAATTACAAGAAATGGTTAGTGACAAGCTCTGGATTTCAAATTCATTTCTAACTGATTCTGGAATATTGGGCCTATTCCTTACATCCCCAAGTCTGTGCTTTCTTGACAGCCAAGTACGATTAAAAAGGAAAATAATGTAACTCATAAGACCATTGCAAGTGTCACATAAAGTAATTATCATAAAGTCCTTAGAATAGGATCTGGAACAAAGCAAGCAATAAATAGGTAAATACAAAGGAAGCAATACATAGTTATTGATATTAATAGAACTTCTAGCATAAATGACCACTTTCAATGCTTTGTACTTTTAACTGACCAAATCATTTACTTCATCCCCTTAGTCCCTATCAAACCTCTTATCACTGCGCTTTTATTCAGATATAGTAATAATTCAAAGGCTTACTCCCTCCCAGCAGCTATTCTGTCTCATCAAGAAAAATTTTCATGTCACTTATGTTATACACTGCTAGGTTCTTAGTTTCTCTCCTAGGGCAATCTCAACTTCAAGTTCTTGAGCCTCAAGTTTCTCATGATTTATGCTGCCAGAAACTACACATCATTTATTGCCCATAACATAGGGAAAAAAGTATATTTAGCTTAAAGTGGAACTTGAAAGTTGGAGGTTAGAGTAGAACAATCTAAAATGGGTTATATAAATGGACTTGTGACAGAATGAAGAAAACAGTGTGGGATCATTAGATGTAAGAGAAGGACTAATTCACTTAGGTGTAACGATTTAGATGGCTCTGACTCCTGTCATACCATATAGCAATTTGACAGTCTTACAAAACTTATCCACTCTGAATCCAATCACAGAGCCTTAAGAGGTTTACCCATCCCTAATTAGCAGAAAAGTAGGAAAATATCATGCCCCTAATGCCCTAAGGAAAAGAAAAAAATAAGGAATTGGTAATTGTCACCTGCCAGACCAAACCCTTTACTTGTCAGTCATCACACAGGTAGCTGTGGTTACTAATTGGATTCTTTAGCATAATATACGAGAGGCAGTCGGTATAAAGATTTTTTTGAGTGGTTATAATTCTACAGATATTAGAAACAATCACCAAGAATACACACACAGATTGTCACATTGAAAATTCACATCTGACTCAGTGTTGAAAAAGATTTCACTTGTGACCTTGAATAGGGTTATGAAAGGTGTTAAAGCAGGGACATTCTGCCAATAAATGGAAGGAAGTTGCCCTAACTATGACCTATCTATTTATGATCACCCATACTATGTCTGCGATTCATTAATCTATGTGAAAACTTATGTGGAAATAATCCTATCTAATAAAAGAGTAATATGCAAAATAACTGTCATTCTGAGACAAAGATGGTGGGTGGGACAAGATACTTGCATTGTTGCCATGGTGATGATGCAGGCGTTCTGCCTTAGCCCACCGTAAGAGGGCCTCTGGGCCTGCTTGGTTGCTGCTGCCACTGGGGTGTCAGGTCCCCTGCAGGATGGGTCTCCACGCTGGGATCCAAAGCGCAGAGACCCAGCCTGCAGGGGGCCTGGCACCCCACCAGCTCTGAGCCTCACCTTGGCGCTGGGGCCGCTGGTGTCTGAAGCATGGAGACATAGCCTGCAGGGGGCCTGTCACACCAGCAGCTCCGAGCCCTGTGGCTGTGGAGGTGCTGGGGCCTCTGGGGTCAGAGGAGCAGAGACACAGCCCGCAGGAGGCCCAGCGCCCAGCAGCCCCAAGCCCATCCTCAGCGCTGGGGTTGGAGAAGCATAGGCACAAACCTTCAAGTGGGCCCAGCCCCAGCAGCTCCAAGCCCCAGAGCCACAGAGACACTGGGGCCTCTGGGGCTACAGCAGAGACACAAATCTGCAGGAAACCTGTGGAAAGGGAGATAAACTATCACAAGATGAGAAAACTGACCTTGATTTATTTAGCGATATGGCCTACACCTTTCTATAAGCACAGAGTATGTTATGACCATTCCCAGGAAGGTCTGGTCAGAATACTGTCTCCAGGGAATAACACTACTGTTGCAAATCATCTAAGAGAGGAAATAAGCTTTTGTTGGATTTATTCTGAAGTTCAGAGAACATGCCACCGCAACATATGCTGTGCTGTTATATTGATGATCTTGAGCTGCAGATGCTTGAAAAACAGAAAATGCAAGGAGAAGCTTTCACTGAAGTCTCCTGATCTGCCTAAAATAGGACTCCCCACAAAATATTCCCTCGATGCGAAAAGTGTCATCAGCCAGTGAAGACTGACTCCTGTCACAGGAGACTAGAAGTTGACATCACACCCAAACTTTGTTACAAACTATGTCCCCCACCCCATTCATCTTTCCTAAAACTCATGTACTCTCCTCTAAGAGGCCTAGATATCCTGTCTCCTTTCCCTACCTTAGGAAGAAGGTATTTAAATCTGGACTCTAAAGCCACCTTGGGGAGTTATTCATTTTTCCCTGGGATCTCCCACATATACATGAGGTACACGTGTTAATGAACTTTTGTTTTCTCTTGGTAATCTGTCTTTCATTACAAGGGCCTCCTCTAAGAACTCAGAAGGGTAGAGGAACACTATTTTTCCTCCTCCATAATTCTATCTCGGGAAATCAAGTCCCAGGCTGAAGAGTGAGTTTGGCTCAAGTTCCAAGCAGTCCCAGCTGAGGGGAGGGGAGCTTCTAGGGGGAAATCAATGATATTGGCATCAAAGTAGGACAAAGGGCACATGCATGGTTGCTGGGGAGTTTAAAATGGTTCAACATTGTTGAAGGAGGATTTGGCAAAATCAATAGAAATGTTAAAAGTACATCCAAGAGTCTTCTTTTAGGAATCTCATCTGCTGAGATAAAGCACCAGTACATAAGCCCTGGTCAGAACCCAGGATGCCACTGCGGACTACCCTTCCACAATAGGAAAATCTTCTAACAACCTGCATTTATAAGACAAGATGACATCTATACTAATAAAAAGATAATATGATAATTAGACTGAACATCTTCCAGATGACCTTTCAGACGTCCTTCCGGACAAAGCCATGGTGGCAGGGCTGAGGCAGGGGCAGTTACAGGTTATCAGGCAGGCAGAGAGCAGTTAGGAGGATAAAGCTGGCAGGGGAGAGCACTTAGGGGAATCAGGCCGGCAGGCAGGTGAGCGGTTAGGAGCCAGCAACCCCGAGGGTTCCCCGATTGGAGAGGGTGCAGACTAGGTTAAGGGACCCTCCCAAGTGCACAAATTTTTGTGCACCAGACCCCTAGTCTAATATAATTGTGCAAAAAAAAAAAAAAGGAAAATAAGTTATTGTTGTTGTTGTTTTAACATTACACAAGAAACAAATCCTTTCATTTCACTGAGGGACAATCCTTTTCAAATGTTCAAAATATTTCCAGAAATTGCCAAACAAGTTAGGTGTGGTCTTGCAGATAAAATATTTAAATCACTGCTGTCTAAATCTGTCTATCAATCATAGTTGTACCTCCAAAGTTACATAGGAGTCTGATTATATTTTCTTGACAGGTTCTAACCCACTGAGCATATTGATAAATTCAAACTTCTTTTACAGTTCACCTCCAAACCTCCACCCGTTACCTCCAGCTCTCAGCAGATGATCATGTCTCATAACTCACACAGAAAATTAGTCGTCAGCTCACCACCTCAACTTTGGGCCACTGAGTTTATACATTTACTAAGTGTATCTTGTTTCTAGATCTTTCTTATCATTTAAAAATACTCAAGTTATCATCATTTAAAAATTTTAAACAGAATCCATACTGAATTCCTGTGCACCTAAAATTGCTACTTTATCTTTCTCCTTTCTTTCAGAGTCAAACTGGTACAACAATCCATATTAGCTAATTGTACTTCCTCAATTTTCATTTACTCTTTAGGTACTATCTTTGAATATCAAATCTAGGTAACTAAAACAGCTATTTTGTTTATTAATGGTGGCTGAGGTCCTTGTAGACCATCTTCCTACAAAACAATGATAACATGAAACTATTAAAAACACAGAATAAAAAATGTTCTGTTATCTGTTAATTATTCTAAGAACATACAACAAATGGGGAAACACTTATTTAAGAAAACCTACTTAATCTCAGAAAAATAAAAGTGTTTGGCATTTGCCTACAACCCAAATTCTCCTATCCCCTCAGGTCAATGAGATGGAAGCTCTGCTCTGGGAAGCTTCAGTGAGTAATTAGGGCTCTCTCTCATCACAGGTCCCCATTCCAACCTGGGTAAGGCAGGGGTTTTTTTTGTTTGTTTTTATCTTTTTTTTTTTGTATCATCTCCTTTCTCATAGTTCTTCATGACTTAATATTGGTAAAAAAGGCAAATGTTCCCTAATTAATCCAGGCACTCAGTCCCCATCAGAATCGCAACAGAACTTGGGCAGAAATTACAAAGTTAACCTGAAATTCATATAAAAATGTAAAGATGCAAGAATAGCCAGATATCTCAAAAAAGAACACATGTAGATAACCAATACTTCTCAAATTCAAAACTTATGTCCAAAGCTACAGTAATCAAAAAAGTGTGGTACTCATCCAGGTCTGGTAGCTCAGTTCATTAGTGCATAGTACTGAAATGCCAAGGTTGCAGGTTCAATTCCCTATCAAGTTCCTGGTCAGCCACATACAAGAACCAATACATTAACCAATAAATGCATAAATAAGTAAAACAATAAATCAATGTTCCCCCCTCTCTCTTTCTTTCTCAAATCAATCAATAATATCTTTAAGTGGTACTGGCAGAATGATAGTCATGGATTAATGTACAGAATTGAGAATCCAAAAATAAATCCTTGCATTTATGGTCAATTTACTTTAATAAGGAGATGATGCCAAGACAATTCAATGAGGAAAAATGTGGTGCTGGATATTCACATGCAAAGAATAAAGACAGATGCCTCTCTTAAATTAACAGTAAACTCAAGATAGAGAACAGAAATAAATTTAAGAATAAAAAATATAGAGAACAAAATATAGACAATAAACACTAAGTAAGAATATGAAAGATAACACACAAAATGAAAGAATATATTTTAAAATCATATATCAAATAAAAACTTTATCTCAATTATATAAAAAAGAACTCTTACAACTCAATAATAAAAAGATAACTAATTTTCTTAAAATAGATAAGGAATCTATAATAATCTATAATAATAAAAGCATAATATGCTAATTAGACCAGATGTCCTTCAGTCCAAACAATGGGGCCCAGGGCAAGACCCTTGCATGAATTCCGTGCATTAGGCCTCTAGTCTCTGTATAAAGTTCTCTAAAGAAGGTATACATATGGCCAATAATCACATGAAAATGTTCAATAGCATTACTAGTAGGGATATAGAAATCTTAGCCACAATCAAATACCACTTCACATATACTGGATGGATATAATAAAAAAAATTAGATAATAAATAGAGTCAAGAATATGAAGAAGTGAGAATCCTTACACATTCCTGATGAGAATGTGAAATGGTGTAGGTACATTGGCAAACTGTTTGACAGTTCCCTCAAATGTTAAACATAGAATTGCTCTCTGAACAAGCAATCATACTCTCAGATAAATAAAAATATTATCCATGCAAAACTTGTACATTAATGCTCATAGCAGCATTATTCAAACAGCCAAAACTGATAACAAGCCAAATGTTTACTAAACGATGAATAGATAATAAGATAAATAAAATATGGTATATTACTATAATGAAATATAATTCAGCAATAAAAAGTAATGAAGGCCCTAACCGGTTTAGCTCAGTGGATAGAGTGTCAGCCTGCGGACTCAAGGGTCCCAGGTTCGATTCCAGTCAAGGGCATGTACCTTGGTTGCAGGGACATCCCCAGTAGGAGGTGTGCAGGAGGCAGCTGATCAATGTTTCTCTCTCATCAATGTTTCTAACTCTCTATCCCTCTCCCTTCCTCTCTGTAAAAAATAAATAAAATATATTTTTAAAAAAGTAATTAAGTACTGATACATGCTACAACATGGATGAACCTTGAAAATTACACACACACAAATTCACCAAGGTTTTAAAGATTTAGTGTAAAAATAACTTTAAGTCCTTTCATGGTATTCCTATTTTCTTTACAATTTCTCTATTATAAAAATTTAGACTTGTATAAAAGTTTATATTCCAAAGTAAAGTATCATGCATTACTTATAGTTAATATACTGTTTTTCATGATACCCTGGTTCAACTACAATTACATTGCTAATCTTTTAAAAGACCCTATGAAGAACACAGTAATATTTTTCCATCTTGCAGAATTTGTGTTGAGGCAAAGTAGTTTAAATGATCATCTCTAGAAATGTGACAATTAAGTAAAATAGCTATTTTTTCTGGTATTTTCTAACAACATAAAAGAGGACACATTTACCTATAGTAAAGAGGTGAGGAAAATTAAGGTAATTACTTAAATAAGTCAAGGTAAAAGAAAGATTTTCTGAATTTTCTAAATGTCTTGGCTCAAAGCTTTCTTTTTTAAGTATAGAATCAACTCACAATAATTACCTCATTTCTCCACTTCACTTTGAGTATATTTGACCTCAATTGCATGAGGTTTTATCCCTATAAGAATCATCCAGGTGATTATTCTATGTTTTGCCTTGCCAAGCCATTTCATTCAGAAAAACAGAGAAAGATTTTGGATTTGTAGTGTAGAACATCTTTTAACCCTCATATTCCTTTTCCTTTTCCTTAATGGTATATATATATATATATATATATATATATATATATATATATATATATATATATATATATATATAATTTCAGTGAGGAAAAGAGAGGGAGAGAGAGGGAGAAACATCAATGATGTGAGAAAATCATTGATTGGCTGCCTCCTGCACGCCCCACACTGCACATGTCCTTACAGGGACTCAAACTCTGACCTTCTAGTTCAGAGGTCGATGCTCAACCATGAGCCATGCCAGCTGCACAATGGATGATTTTTAAAGAATACTTGAATTAATTCTCAAAAACATTCAGTGTAGAATTTGATTCTAATTAATCATACAACAAGTGTGGCTGAATCTTATCACAAGAAAAAAACAAACAATTTTCCAAAAAGGAAAGATTTGTGCCTTGTGAATTTCTAATTAGCAAATAGAGTAGTCTGAACTTTCTAAAGTGAACAAAAAGATCAGAATGCAAATTAGATAAGTATAGATGTGACCTAGACATTGTCTTGTATAAACTAACCAATGAAAAGTCTTTGAATTTTTTAAATATATTTTATTGATTTCTTACAGAGAGAAAGGGAGAGAGATAGAGAGTTAGAAACATCAATGAGAGAGAAATATCAATCAGCTGCCTCCTGCACACTCCCTACTGGGTATGTGCCTGCAACCAAGAAACATGCCCTTGACCGAAATCGAACCTGGGACCCTTCAGTCCACAAGTCAAAGCTCTATCCACTGAGCCAACCCAGTTAGGCTGAATTTTTATGAGGTTGAAAACAATTCAGCTTTCTACTACAATTTTGTATTTTTTCCATATTTCAGGTTTTCTTTTAGCGTCAATGAAAAATTAATGACTAAATACAGTTAGAAGAAACTGACATTTTTCTGAAGTATATAGACTAAAACTATCCACCAATGAGAGAGAGATTAAAAAATCAAAAGACAAGGTTTTCTGGATTGTCTAGATTTATTACCTTGGAAAATATTCTATTTCACTCTTCACTTAGGCCAGAGAATGAGAGTCCTTTAAAAATATGGTTAAAAAAATGAATCTCAGGTTTATATTCTCTTTTAGCTGTTGTATCACTAAAAGAAATAAATCTTCAAAGTGCAAAAATACTGCTTCAGTGCTTTCAGAACTAACTTACCATCTTTGACCCAGTCTGTTGTATGTAGATTTTATATTGAATATGCAAAAAAACATTATTTTTACACATTGCTTTGTACCACTTACACTCTAACAATTGTAGTTCCTGAGTTATGTCATCATATTCATTCCATATTTAAGGAAAGGTAGAAGAAAATTTTTAAGTGTGTGTCAAAATAGCCTATTACATATTCATATATAGAATATATTTGAGGAATTGCCTTCATTGAAACAAACTATAAATGCCTTGAAGCTTTACAGTGACAGACTTGGTTGGCCACACAGACAGTGTAAAATTGGATTCATTGTGATTATTTCTGGGCAATAATTCAGAGCAAATAACATCAAGGAAGGCTTGTGTAAACTCAGAAGGAAAAAGTGGATTTAAATCAAACTAATAGGTTGCAAAACATATGAAATATGCTTTGTATTGTGCCTTGGAGACACATGACCAAATCCATATTCAAAAAGTAAAAAACAAACCAGAGTTATTTGAGGAATAAATTACTTGTCATCATGATCTTTAAAAATGCCAGAAATTAATGCAAAAATATAATCCCAACATTTATCGCAGCTAAAATAAATGTCAACATATTAGACTTAACTGGTGAAGCTTTGTAGTAGCATTTCTAAAGAGTGAAAGGAACATGACAAGCTGTATTTCACATTTATTAGAGTGAGATTTGGTCTTCTTTATCATAAGCAGTAGATTTAAACACTTTATTTTCATTCACTTCATGGTATGGAGGAAAACATTGACTCAGATAAGAAAAAATATATGCTATACAATGCTGTTCACTGAAGCAATCCATCAATTTCAGAAGCTAAATATGTATTATGACAACACCAAGCCTTTGTAGCTAGAAAAAAGGATCATGTAAAAAATGGCTATGACAAATTCCATGTTCCAGGCAGCCTGCCTATGTGAGTAGGAAATTCTGTGTGGGTGCATAGGCATGCATAATATATACAGTCATTTTCTGAATTTCCCTATCATATTGTTTGCAGATATGACAGTGAACACTGTCCAAGTCCAAGAATTTCAGTAACTTATTTGCTAAAAATGTTCCTTTTTATAAAAGTTATAATTTATGTGCGTCAAATGCATATTTTTGAGTATCATTTTAAAAATAAACAATATTTCTTGATCACATTGCTAATATTTTATGATCCATTTAAAACAAATCACTCCATTTATTCTTAATAGATAGAATATTCATAGAATTCAGATACAATGGAAAATGACAAGCATACTTTCTCTAGATTTCATTAGGATCAAACATAACAATGTTTATCGCATGAAAAATAAAATGTGTAATCTTGGCCAGCATTGCTCTGTGATTAGGGCATAGACCCATGCACAGAATGGTCATGGGTTCACTTCCTGGTCAAGGGAACACACCAGGGTTGCAGGTTTGATCCAAGAGTGCATGAGGCAATCAATCAATCAATCAATGTGTCTCTCTCACATCAATGTTTCTCTCCCTTTTTCTTCCTCACTCTCTCTCTTTCTCTCTCTCCCCTTCTTTCCCACTCCCTTCCCACTTTCTCTAAAAATCAATGGAAAAATGTCCTCAGATGAGGATTGAGAAAAATAAAGTTTAAAAAGTAAAATGTGTAGAGTGTATTATATAAAACCTATCCTATATAATAAAAGAGAAACATGTAAATTAACCATCCCTATGCTATGCTCAAGCCACACCCACAAGCCATGCCCACCAGACAAACAAGAGCAAGTATACAAATTAAAATAGATGGCGATGGCCATGGAGCTGGAGCTAGCAGGAGGCTTGGGTTGCCCTGGGTGATGAAGAAGCCCTCGCCTCCACTCAAGGCTACAAAGTTTCAATTATAGAAGATAAATAAATACCAAGGGGGAAAAAAAGGAAGAAAAAAAGGAGAGGCTGGGAGCTTGGGTCACCAGGGGGCGTGACCAGGCTGAAAATGACCCTCATCCCCTCACTCAGGCAAGTTACACCCCCACAGAGTTAGGGTTCCTGCTGAGGGGCTTGGCCAGCCTGCAAACAGCTATCAGCCCCTCACCCAGGCTGACCAGGCACTCCATTGGGGACCCCACCCTGAAGGGGATGTGGCCAGCCTGAAAACACCCTCAGCCCCTCACCCAGGCTGGCCAGACAACCCAGCAGGACCCCCACTTGATCCAGGACACCTTTCAGGGCAAACCAGCCAGCACCCACCTGTGCACCAGGCCTCTATTTTATCCTATATAATAAAAGGGTAATATGCAAATTGACCTTAACAGCAGAACAAATAACAAATGGGAATGACTGTTCACTATGACACACACTGACCACCAGGAAGCAGATGCTCAATGCAGGAGCTTCCCCCTGGTGGTCAGTGTGCTCCCACAGGGGCAGCTCTGCTCAGCCACAAACCAGGCTGCCAGCTGCCAGTACAGCAGTGGTGGCGGGAGCCTCCCCCACCTCCTCAGCAGAACTAAGGGTGTCTGACTGCAGCTTAGGCCTGCTCCCCGCTGGCAAGTGGACATCCCCCAAGGGCCCCCGGGCTGCCAAAGGGATGTCTGGTGGCCAGCTTAGGCCTGATTGCCTGGGGAGCAGGCCAAAGCCTGCAGGTGGACATCTCCCGAGGGGTCCCAGATTGCTAGAGGGCACAGACTTTGCTGAGGGACATTCCCAAGTGCACAAATTTTTGTGTACTGGGCCTCTAGTCTAATCTAATAAAAGACTAATATGCAAATTGACCCTCACTCCATTACACCTAAACCACGCTCATCAGCCAAGCCATGGCAACCAGCCAATCAGAGAGACTGTATGCAAATTAACCCAGCCAAGATGGCAGCTGGTAGCCATGCAGCTAGAGCAAATAGGAGGCTTCTGTTGCACCAGCGATGGAGGAAATTGCCTGTCTAGGCTGGCTGGGTTTCCGCTCAAGGCAACAATGTTTCAATTATAAAAACCATGGAGCTGAATCAAACAGAAGGACTTTGTTTCATCAGCAATGGAAGAAACTGCCTGTCTAGGCTGGCTGGGCCTCCACTCAAGGCAACAATGTTTCAATTATAGAAGATAAATAAACCCCAGAAATCTGATTCCAGCCAGCCTCACTGGGACATTGGGTTAATGTGATCTGTGGCCAGCCTGCAAACAGCCATCAGCCCCTCACCCAGGCTGGCCAGGCACCTCAGGGAGGGGGGGCACCCACCTTGAAGGGGCTGTGGCCAGCCTGCAAACAGCCATCAACCCCTCACCCAGGCTGGCCTGGCACCCCAGCAGGACCCTATCCTGTAGGGAATGTGGCCATCCTGCAAACAGCCATCAGCCCCTAGCCCAGGCTGGTCAGGAACCCCAGTGCAAACCCCACCCTGATCCAGGACATCTTTCATTGCAAATCAGCTGGCCCCCACCCATGTACCTGGCCTTTATCCTCCATAATCCTATATAATAAAAGGGCAATATGCAAATTGACCCTAATAGCAGAACAACTGGGAACAACTGGTCACTATGACACACACTGACCACCAGGGGGCAGATGCTCAATGTAGGAGCTGCCCCTGGTGGTCAGTGCACTCCCACAGGGGGAGCTCTGCTCAGCCATAAGCCAGAAGGTGGCCAGTACAGTGGTGATTGTGGGAGCCTCTCCTGCCTCCTCAGCAGTGCTAAGGATGTCCAAGTGCAGCTTAGGCCTGCTCCCCTCTACAAGTGGACATCCCCTGAAGGCTCCCGGGCTTCCAGAGGGATGTCTGACTGCCATCTTAGGCCAGATCACCTGGGGAGTGGGCCTAAGCCAGCCAGTGGACATCCATCGAGGAGTCCCAGACTATGAGATGGCACAGGCCAGGCAGAGGCACTCCTCCCCCAAGTGCACAAAATTTTGTGCACCAGTCCTCTAGTTTTAGTTAATAAAATAATAATATGCCAATTAACCATCACACTGTCACTCCATCACTCCATCAGCAAGATGGCTCCAGCCACAGAGTTGGAGCAAGCAGGAAGCTTGCATTGCCCCTGGCAATGGAGGAAGCCAAGCTTTGCACCTGCCCTGGCCAGCCCTGAACTCTGCTCAAAGCTACAAAGTTTCAATTATAGAAAATAAATAAACCCAGTTACTTTCTTTCAGTCTGCGGGCATGGCCAGCCTGAAAACGGCCATCAGCCCCTCGCCCAGGCTGACAGGCACTGCAGCGGGACCCACCTCACCCTTAAAGGGTTGTGGCCAATCTGAAAACAGCACTCAGTCCCTGATCCAGGCTGGCGAGGCACCCCAGCGGGATCCCCACTCTGATCTGTCACTCTTCAAGGCAAACCAGCTGGCCCTCACCTGTGCACCAGGCCTCTATTCCTATATAATAAAAGAGTAATATGCAAATTGACCCTAACAGCAGAACAACTGGGAATGACTGGTCACTATGACACACACTGACCACCAGAGAGCAGATGCTCAATGCAGGAGCTGCACCCTGGTGGTCAGTGCACTCCCACAGGGGGAGTTCTGCTCAGTTACAGTCAGGCTGATAGCTGCCATCACCGCAGTCATGTTGGGAGAGTCTCCTCAGTAGCACTAAGGATTTCTGACTGCAGCTTCATCCTGCTCCCTGCTGACAAGTAGACACCCTTGGAGGGCTCCTGGGCTGCCAGAGGGGTGTCTGACTACCAGCTTAGGCTCAATTCCTTGGGGAGCAGGCCTAAGCCAACAGGTGGACATCCCCTGAGGGGTCCCAGACTGTGAGAGGGCACAGGCCGGGTTGAGGGACCTCCCCGCCCCAGCCTGAATGCACAAATTTTTGTGCACTGGGCCTCTAGTAGGTACATAAACACAATAAATATGTATGTATGTGAATCCAAATGTTTGCTTACACATGTAGTGTGCATTTATAAGTATATAAATACCTTTTCCAGTGGGAAACAACAGTTTTTATTTGCATGAAGGAATGTGCAATTAGATATGCAAATTTTGAAATGTCTAGTATGAAAATTAGTAATTTCAACACACTGCACTCTGCAAAGTTATTTACATTTGAATATGAATCCACTTACCATTTAGGTAGTAAACAAAATTCCAAATGTCTAAGCATAAATATGTTGTATATAAATATGTTGTATGTGTTGAAACAATGTGATTATATGGACTCGTATATGCTGCCAATAAACACCAGTAAGTATTTAAGACAGTGTACTTTGAAATTTTTTCTCATACACCTAGCATGGAATTTTTACATTAAAAGTAATTACTTGGGAATCAAGACCTTAAATATAAACATTTTAAATACACTTGTTTGAACAGTTAATGACAATAATAATAATAGCCCAACTTCTTAAGTAGTTACATGGGAAATTAAGATACTACTTTCCCCATTGTTTGGTGCAAAATTGAGACATTTAATTTAAACTAAGATTGTAAATATGACAAAATTTACAGTATTCTTTAATTTATACACACTCCATATAGTCCTCTTTCAAATTAAAATAATATAAAAATAAAGTGTGCTAAAGAAACTAGTCTTGTGATAATCTCATCCACCATTTATAATTTTGTGATTTCATCTTTTGGCTCTAAGTGTTAGGGGGAAAAATAGAATAGTGGGGGCTAGCTATAATTATAAGAAATATTAATCCTGTTCTGTTAATCATAATTGTTCTATTCTGATTAGAGAAAGCACATTCTGAGATGGCTGAGAGTTAGTTGTATGCCCTGAGACATGGGAGTTAACCTTGCAATGCAACCCATTCTCCTTTTCCATAGGAACACTAACAATGAATGTTCTACTGCTCTCCCATACTGCTGGCATGATTGGTATGAACACTCATATATGATTCAACCCTGGTTGTCTGTTTTCATAAAGTACTGAGAAATCTATTTTGATACCATACTGAGCAATACATTTATTCATTGACTAGAGGCCAGGTGCATGAAATTTGTGTACGGGTCGGGGGGATGGGTCCCTCATCCTGGCCTGCACTTTCTCCAATCTGGGACCCCTTGGGGGATGTCCGACTGCCGGTTTAGGTCTAATACCTCAACCAGCAATTGGACATCCCTCTTGCAATCCAGGGGGATCCTCTGGCTCCTAATCACTCACCTGCCTGCCTGCCTGATCACCTCTAACCACCTCTGCCTGCTTGCCTGATTCCCCTAACTGCTCCCCTACAGGCCTAATTGCTCCTAACTGCTCTCCCCTGCTGGCCTGATTGCCCCTAACCACCTCTGCCTGCCTGCCTGCTCGCTCCTAACCTCTGTGCCTGCCTGCCTGATTGCCCCTTACCTACTCTGCCTCGGCCCCCACCACCGTGGCTTTGTCCTGAAGGACATCAGGAAGATGTCTGGTCTATCTGATCTAATTAGCATATTATCCATTTATTAGTAGAGATGAGTTTGCTAACTTCATGCATCCATCAGTTAATTTATTCAATGAAAAAAAATAATGTGCATGTAGCCCAGGGCTAAGCATATATCCATGGTTTATGAATATACATAGACTCTTCTATGCCAACTGGTGAAGTAAGTGCCACAGAATTAGAACACCTCACGCTGGAAAAGCTGTGAAGAAGACAGATAAACCAAATTCGAAACTTGGTCAGAGGAGGGTGGAGTCAAAGGGAATTATAAGACTGTGGCTATGAGAGAGGTTTTACATAAAAAAATGCTTTCTACCCTAAAGTTTGACATGTAAGTGGAGGTTTTCCAGGTATGTGAGTTGTGTAGGTTTGATGTGGCATGTTCTATGTGGCAGCACTGGGAGGCAGGTCAGCATAATTGCTGGAAGACTATTATAGTTAATAGCCCTGGGGGATTTTTGTCCCGTTTCTGCCATGTACATTTTCTCATGGTTCAGTGTCCTCGTTTTCCTTCATTCTGAGAAAAAGGACTCTAACCCAAACCAAGCAAAGTAAATTAGAGAGTCAAGGGCTTTGCCCATAAAAACAACAAATCTGCACAACTCCTCTGAGGACAACAAAACAAAATGAAATGAAACAAACTTTTATGTTTGTACAGTAATGATTATTGCTTTTAAAACAATAGAGATCCTTAAGAGCACATAATCTACAATGTCCATCTAAGTGTTCCTTCTCTTTCAAATATAAACACTCTATTTTAATAGAACTGAGTAGTCATAAAAATAACACCCTGAACACAATCATTGTGACTTACTTCCCAATCGCATGCTTGCTAGCATCCCCTTTCCTTTCTCATCCTATGCCTAATTATTCCAATTCCTGAAGGCAGTCCCCTAGCTCCATATACTGACAGAGCTCATGAAAGTCTTCTTCTAAGAAACTGTCTCCTGAGACTATTGCTTTTTTACATGCTAATTATTCCAACAGAACCAAGGGCAGAGCTCTGCAGAGATGAAATATATGTTTACCTTTGTCATAGGACTTGTCACAAAACCGTATGAAACCACACTGCAGATATTTCCCCCAGGACTTCCTTTGGTTGGAATTTTCTTACCTAGGAGATGTTTCACTTGACATTACTAAATTAATGTTTTATTTTAGCTATTTGACATTTTAAATTAAAACAGGATGGATCATATGGAAATAAGACGTAGATGGTGACAGAATAAAGAGTTCTGAACTAGGTATTAGGGAAACTGGGACCAAAGCTAAGCACTTATGAAGGCAGGGAATGTGACATAAGATAGTAGTGACATAAGATAATATATTACTGCTGCCCTGGCCTATGAGGAATGGGGATGGGATAGAACCCTGGACATTTTGTAAAACATTCTTATAAAAAAAATAAATAAAAAATAAAAGAAAACATTATTATAAAATAATCACAGGATTTAAGGAATGTAAGAAAATAGCTTATTAGGAAATGTTCTGTAATGGCTTTAATTCAGGAGAAAACTCCTGAAACATGGACTTTCATAATGAGTTATTTTAAAGGGAAAGTAACTGGATTAAATAAGATCTCAAAGTATCGTTTAAGCAGGGACACAAACAGGAGAAATAGTAGTGAAGCAGATAACTCATAAAGTATGGTGTCAGATGATTTATGCGTAACTCATGATAATTATCTCAGATTTCATCTATCTTAAGGCAGCCAGAATCCATGTCATTTTGATACAAAGTCAAATAATGAATAAGACTGTAGCAGTTTTCTGAACATCAGTAGCCTCAAAATAATTTCAATTATACAAAATTAAAAATAAACTTCCAGCTCCAATACACTTTTACTCAACTAATGAGAATTTTATTTATTTATTTAAAATGATTTTAAATATTTAGACTAATCTAATAGTCTTCCCCTTAGAGATTTTGTTCTTTTAAAATATGCGCTGATCATTTTTTTTTAAATTTATAGTCACAATTATAAAGAAAAATATTGGAGCATGCATGCTGTCACTTCCATGAATTACCTATTACCTAATCAGTAAAAGTAATCTGTATGGGGCATAGAACTAGGAAATAATGCATTAATATTCATATTATATTTTAATTTAACCAAGAAACTTAATTTATATAGCAGTGTTACTCCGACAAAATCAAATGAACTTGGAAAAGCATTTCTCACTTTCCTGAATCCAAGATTAATATTTGAGAATAAAATTAATAATAATGTATTTGTCCCAAAAAATAATTTTACCAACCTGTCAGCACTTTTAAAAATACCTTACATTCACATTTAGATAGTGGAAGTTCATCTCTACCTATTATGAAATATGGGCAGTCCTTCCCAATAATGCTGTCCACAGTTGATAGAGTACAAATAAGTTTTTATATATGAAGATACATAGATGCATAATTATGAACAGTTTTGGTCTCTATTCAAGTGTAGTTTTATGCATATTTTTGCACAGTATGTGTGTGTGTGAGAGAGAGAGAAAGGAAGAGAAATGACTCACATGAGTTCAATATTTAATGCCTTCTTTTATGTTATCCCTATCAATCAAATCATCCCTAATACATACAGAGAAGTTATTTATCTCCAAAACTAGCAATTACATGACTGCACTGATGGCACAACCATTCATATTCACTTTCTTTCTCGCTCAATATATGTATTCCTCCTCCACCTCTCAGCAGGACACCTCCTCATCAAATCCTAAGTGCAAATGTCAAAAGCCTATCTCATGTGTCTCTCTTCTGTTCTTATTTGATGAACATCAATTCTGATTCACTATCCTTGTTTGTGTCCATGTTTGTCATATCCCCAATGTTGGAGATGCCAGTTAAGAAACAAATTGGTTCTATAAACTGGGCACGTTTGTGTTTTCTGTCTGCCTGGCTGGACATTGCCACCTCCGGCTGCTGTCTCCTCTGTCACTGAAATGTCTGCTGTCTTGAAGGCTAGCACATAAAGTCTTCATCAGGAAGGAAGCTGTTTTTTGAATATGCTCTGAAGTCTACAGAGTAATCCAATTGGAAGGAAATGATTGGGAATCATTACATTTTCTCAAACATTACAGAGCTGTGATGACTTTATCAGCTTTGTCACATAAGCACCAATGCTTTCTCCTTCAGACTAAATATGGTTTGTGAAATCTCACTGTGGCTGCCTTAGAGACAAACCATGCCATTTCATTGAAAATCCTCGCTGCAGATTTCCCAGGTGTTTTCAAATTTCTGACTAGAATGTGTGTTTTCCTATAATTATCCCAGAGGGAAGACCTAAACTTATTTTGTGTAGGTTCAATCATCTTGCTGTTTTCACTTAGATTTAGAAATCTGACACTGGAGCCAACTAAAAAATCCTTAGATCCACAAATACCTGAGTTTTATGAAAATCACCTTGAATAAATAAGCTTCATAGGTTTCTTCCATTCCTTTGTATTGACCAATAAGAATGAAAGACAAAAATTAAATAGATTCTTCATCCAGAGAGACCAGCTGAATCTTTCTTGCGAACCTCAGGAAAACAATTTCAGGGGTGGAATAGGACTCTTACTGTGGAGAGTTCTGTTCCCGACCTGCTGCTCGTGGGAAAGGACTTTTTGCGATATCTCCAGAAAAATAATTTTCTGAGACTCACATAGGAGAATGAGTGATTTTTTATTTTGGTGAAATTACATCCCTGATTTTCCAAAATTCCTTCTCTCTCAGTTCACCTGCGGAAGAAGTGCAGCCGTGGCTTTAATAGGGCTAAAGTCAAACCCAGTGTCCAGAGTTTCCTTTCCATGTTGAAGCAGTGTCCAGTCCAGCATCAGGCTAGCTTAATTTGTGTTCCCAGTTACAGTCAATCAGCTCATTGCATGTGGAGTTCACATAGCTACATGGCTATGGAGGAAACATGAGTGACTGCAAGAGAGGAACCAAGGACGACTGAACCCTTACATCAGCAGGGGGGTTTTCAACCATCAAAAATTAATGAAAACCTATCTCCCCCTCCTCTCTTCGCTGATGCCTTTTTCAATCTCAGCCCATCTGCACCCAGGTGCCTGGAATAAAATCTTTTTTTGATACATTATGGCCTCATGTCATAGGTCTATGACCCCGGCCACTCTGAACCTTTTATTTGGTGATGAAACCCGGGAATCATCACAGGGCACTCAGAGAGATCATGATTATCTAGCTCTTGAGCTCCCCCTGTGTCTGGGGAAGGCCCCCAGCTAGGCTTCTGCATGGCTGAAAGTCTGCTGAACTCGCGACACTTACTTGGGCCTCCTTAGCCTTCCTTCCAACCCATCTGGGCCGTGCCTGTGACTGGATAGTGGACCCCTCCTTGCCTTACCTCCTCCTCCATTAACACCAGGCACAGGTTCATGGGTAAGTGGCTTTAATCTGGTTTCATTCTGGACTGTCCTGTTATCTTGGGTTTGGAGCCAGGCTCCGGGCTGTTACTGTATGGCCAGCTCCCTGGGAATCCAGCGCTGGTCAGGTCAAGTCCTCCAGGGGAATCAGGTTCCCTTGACCACTCTCCTCACCAGGATGCCTGTCAAAGAGGGAGGGCTCTGTCTGTTTTTAGTGAACATTAAGGGGAGACAGGGATGCCTTTCTTCACTTAACTCACAGGGAACAGACCTTAAGCCCTAGCCTGTCACCAGTGGGGACCCTCAACCCATGGGGGTGTGGCCAGCCTGGGTGAAGGGCTGAGGGCCATTTTCAGGCTACCCACAGCCCCTTCAGGGTTTGGGTTCCTACTGGGGTGCCTGGCTGGAAACAGGTATCTGGGATTTATTTAAGTTCTATAATTGAAACTTTGTTGCCTTGGTCCCCCGCTCTAAGCCTGGGTTTCTCCTGACAACCCAAGGTCCCAGCCCAGCAGGTATCTGGGGTTTGTTTATCTTCTATAATTGAAACTTTGTAGCCTTGAGTAGAGTTCAGGGCCTGCAGGGCCCTGGCTTCCTCCATTGCCCTGGGCAACTCCAGCTCTGTGGCTGCCGCCATCTTAGTTGAGTTAATTTGCATATTTTCTCCTGATTGGTTGGTGGGCATGGCTTGTGGGTGTAACAGAGTCAGGGTTAATTTGCATATTACTCTTTTATTAGATTAGATTACAATACTATCTGGCCTCAGTATGAAGTAAAATGGCACTTAAAATTTCTAAATCCTAACTGAGCTTGATAATTCTGCCTCAAGCAGGGTATGTGGTCTGAGGTTCCGTATATCCAGGCTTTTCATACTCAATGTTACATCCTTCTCTCTGTAATGGCTGCTCTCCCTCGCAGATTTCCCTTCTTCACTCTAAGCTTCCAGAGGATCTCTAGTCCTTTTCCTCCTTCACCACTTTTGATCTTGCTGACCACCCCCCAGGCCCCAGCCCAAGACTCCTGAGTCTCAGCAGCCTGAGAACCCACCAACCTACCCAGCGATCCTACTGCCACCATCCCGAACGAAGTGCAGGTCCTCCAACCAAGGGAAGACAGGGACTAAGCCTCCTCTAGGCCCATGATGCAAATGCAACAAGAGAGAACACTGGACCAAGTCCTGCCCAGACCCGAGGCTCCTGCCGGGGCCCTGCCCAAGGTGAGGGAGGGAGGACCCCTGTCAATCAGATTGTAGTCTGGCTCCTCCAGCTCGGACCTCAACAAGACCTCCCTCGGGATATGGTTTGGAGCTCCCAGACACTCTGGAACTGGCCACTGAAGACTGAAGCTGCCCAGGCCCCGACATGGCCCCACAGACTTACTTCACCAGGACAGAACCTCCGGTAAAAATTGCAGTGGCAGGCGAGCTGATCTCCTTTTTGATTAACAGTGGGGCCACTTATTCTGTGTTCTCCAAATTCAGTGGGACCCTTGTCCCCTCCTCAGTCTCTATTATGGGGGTTGGTGGATGAGTCTCACAGTCAGCCACCTCACCTCCACACTGCATCTTACTAATATCCCCTTATCCACTCTTCTTGCCTGACCACAGCAGTACTGACATCCCATCATAAAGCTCAGTTGTGCCAGACGACAGTCGCCTACTTCAGTTTCACTCTCCCCCATATAACTACGCCACTCATTAACCATCTTATCTCCTCCATGACTGTCCCCTCCTCTAAACAAGAAATACTCTTCCATCTCTGGTTAACTAGCTACTCTAGCTTCTGAGTTCCCAACTTCAGTTTTCTTGCAAAGCTCCTCTATGACATAACATGGCAAAGGGACTCCTTACTTAGCCTTTAGATCCCAAGGCCAGCATTCTCACCCCTTCAATGCTCTGTAAACTACTCTGACCTCAGCACCTTCACACACACACACACACCCTTTTCCCCAAAGAACAACTTTCTTTACTGCAAAACTACAAATGCTTACTGGCTACTATCAGAAAGTAAACTCATTGTCACCCAAACCTTTGCATATTATCTCTAAGGAAAAATGTTGCAGTTTCAAATCCAAGTGGCTAGAGGCCTAGGGACAGATTGCTAGGCCTACCCCTTCCTCCTCTTCCCCCTTCCTTTTCTCTAGTCTCATATGCCTATACATAATTTTTCAAAGTCTTTAGCAATTTAAAGCTTTAAAACATTACTATATTAAATGATAAACATTTAAATATTCAACAAGTTTTAAGTTCACCTGATTTTAGCTTTTGTTACAGAGATCTATATAATGGATTTGGAGCTGCTAATATAATGTCTTATACTGCATTAAAAGTATATTTCTTAAAAGTGAAATATTCATAAATGTCAGTCTAAGAAATGCTGGCTATTGACTTTTTGATTATCATTGGTAAATCAAGGTTTAAAAATTATATGATTTTAATAATAAAAGGCATGCACATACATTTTTAAAGAAAAAAGAAAGTGAATTCAAATTATAAAAATGTTTATGAAAATTATAAAAGGTTGGTAGGGAAGAGTATTAAAGAAATTATATACAATACACAAACCAGTAAGCCAGGACAAACAGAATGGAGACACTGAAATAGTAACACAGCAGCCTACAACCATCTAAAAAATCCTAACTTCCCTAAACTAAGGACACTTAAAAATAAATAATTTGAAAGTAAACCTCATTTTGATATATTAGAAAACTAGAGGCCCAATGCAAAAAATTTATGCAAGGGGCTCAGCCCCTGCTGACTCTGGCTTCTTCTGAAAGATCATCTGGAAGTATGTCCGGAAGGACATCTGGTCTAATTAGCATATTCCTCTGGTGTTATTATAGATAACTCTCCAAACCAATGTCTCTTTCTTTCCACCACACCACTTGTCATAACTCTTATTATTCTAGCTTTTACCTCATCAATACTAAAATGTATAAAACAGTTTGTCTCCACCAGGTTATAAGCCCTACTTGAACTCAGGAAATACTACCCCTAAGCATCACCAAAAACTCCTTTTGGCCCCAGGCCTCATTGTCCCTTTGACCCCCCAGAGCAAAGACAGATACAGGTGTAAAAACTCACCAAGGCAGAACACTCCAGAAGCCTAACAAGGGGCAAAACTGGGGAAAACAAGAACCTTGCCCCTAGGGTGACCTCCCCTCCCCTCCCATTGGTCTTCCTGGGGAAAAACAGCCCCTCGCGCATATCGGCCGAATGAAAAATAAATCATGTATCCAGACTTCCACATTCCTGCAGATTATTAATAATGCCACTTCCCCACCTGGCGCAGGCTCTCCCATCAGAACAGTGTAATATATTTTTTTAACTCATTACAGACCTCTGGATCGAAGGCAATTTACAGGATTTCTCTTCAGATCAAATCTATTTGTTTACCTTCATAGTGCTTCTAAATTTTGCAGATCTCATATCCTTAAAATGCCCCCCCCCCCCCCCCCCCCCGCTTACCCTAGACTATCTTTCAGCCAAAGGGGGGTGGGGTTGTTAAATTACTAATACCTCCTGTTGTTTTCTAAGCTCTACAGGTCAAATAGAGGAAAAAAACACAATGCATTTTACAGAATACTCAATGGCTCAAGGAGATCAGGCAGGACATCACTGAGCAGTCCATATGGTCCAGCCTATAAGCAGCTCTGCCCAAATTAACCTGACTTTTACCCATTTTAGGTCCCTAACTCTGTTTCTCCTCCTCCCCCTCCTCCTCCTCAGGCCCCCCATTTTAAATTTAGTTGCCAAGTTTATTCAAACAAGATTAGAAGTCCTAGTTAAGACAGTAAGACAGTTTGTCCTTACCCTGGTAACGGGACCCTACAGGTCTATACCCCAGGAAATAATTTGAATTTACTCCTGAGGCGTTGATGACATCCCCTCTCATGCAGGAAGTAATAAAAGAGAAATGACCACCCCACCCCCCTTCTTTTTCTTTCTACATACCCTTTCAAATGAGAATGAAAGAGCTAAAGAGAATAAAATGGGGCCGAGAAAATTTATTGTGCTTAGCAGATATCTTGCAGAAAGCTTGCAGCCTTGAGCACTGCATAGCTCAGATAACCAGAAGACACCTGGCATGGGAAGAACCAAGTTAAGACCATACCCTTACGTCAGCAGAGGGGCTTACAACCAGCAAAAATGAATGAAAAGCTACCTCTCCCTGTTCTCTTTGCTGATGCCTTTCTCGGTCTCAGCCCACCTACACCCAGGTGCCTGGAATAAAGTATTTCCTTTGATACATTATGGCTCGTGTTAGAGGTGCACAACCCCAGCCCACTCCAAACCTTTCAAGATTCTATCATTTTCAAGTAGACCTAACTCACACTAACCAAACAGAAGTGACTGATGTAAAATCAAGAGGTTCAGATTCTTATACTATTAAAATAAAAGAACTGGCAAATTTCACACAATGTGCATGTTGAAGATCAATGCAAGTCCTTTCAGTGAGGAAGCTCTTGGAAAGAAAATTCTGATCAATACATTGTGTGTTAAGCACACAATCGAAGCAAGAAGAATCCCTTGAAGATATTAATAGCCAGTGTCATCAAGTCATTTGTAATTCATTTGTCTTTTATGTATGAACTAAAAGCACAGATTTGTGGGGTCCCTTGGGCTGGCCTGTGGGGATTGGGCTGAAACTGGCTCTCTGACATCCCCCGAGGGGTCCCAAATTGTGAGAGGGTGCAGGCAGGCCTAGGGACCCCACTGGTGCACTAATCCATGCACTGGGCCTCTAGTATGCATATAAGATCTTTGGTTCATCTCTTCCCACCCTCTCTTCTTCCCCTTCCCTCTGAGATTCATCAGTTTGTCCCATGTTCCCATGGCTGTGGTTTCTGCTCCTGTGTTGAGCATCTGCCCCCTGGTGGTCAGTGGTATTTATAGGCCAGTTGGCCGGTCTCTTAGGCTTTTATATACATAGAAGATAGTTTTACTCAGCAGACTGTATGACTGATTCAACTTCTTCTGAAATGTCTGTCCTAGACTTTGTACTAGGTACATTGACATATCCTTCCAAAATGGAACTTCTGTTTCTAAGATGCTATGATAACTCTATCTCCTTTACCGAAAATATTTTTGAGGACAGAGTCCTATTCAATTAATTTGGTTAATCTTATTAAGCAATTTTAGGTTAAAAATTAAATCAGGCAATACTTTAAAAATTAGTTCAAGTTTATTTGATTAAGTTCCTTTAGCTACACCCTTCTGTGTAGTATAAACATAATATTTGTCATCCAAATTGGGATGCATTTGATACTTAATATTGCTAGCACTAAAACTATAATTGGGTTTTGCCATACAAACTGATGAACAACCTGCTCCTACTTGTAGAAAATCTATTCTGGAAAATAGCTTGGGAGGGCGCAGCCCTTGGCAAGGCAACCCAGGACTCAGTGTGTCCACACTCCAAGGGCCAGTTCCTGCCTCAAACCTCGCCCTCACCAGAGAAAGCTCAGGAAGGGTGCAGCTGTTGCTAACAGGACCCAGGACTCAGTGTGTCCACACTCCAAGGGCCTGTCCCTGCCTCAAACCTCGCCCTTACTGGAAACAGCTAGGGAGGGTGCAGCCCTTTCCAAGACAACCCTTGTTGGACTAACTTCTTTCCAGTTGGTCAAGCCTCCGTTGTGACACATTACACCCAGGGTTTTTATATAAATAGATCTGTTCAAAAGGAATTTCAGAATGTAATAAATGAAAGTATTACTCACAAGGATATATATATATATATATATATATATATATATATATATATATATATAACGTTTTGGCTATAAGATATTTCAGAGGTGATTTTGCTTTCACTACAGATATGCTTGACCAGTCATTACTAAAACCCAATGATCTTTTTTTTAATTTATCTTTATTGTTGAAATTATTACAGATGCCCCCTATTATTCTTCTCTTGATAATTATCTATACACACACACACACTATAGATATCTACCTTGCTCAGCCCTGTCCCAGGCCTTCACAGCATTATTGTCTATGGTCAGTTTTAACTAAGAAATCTATTTAATTTAAATGAAAATCCATTTGCTAATTTATTCCTCATTATGTTTTAGTTTAGCATATTATAAAGCATGAGATTTTGTTTATAGAAAAGGTTTAACATGACTATCTTTATGGAACAGTTCATTTCTAATCTATTGAAAGCATCAACTCAGTAACAGTCATGGAACATACAATATGCACCATCAACTGCATTTGGCATTGAGATGATATCACTGCACAAAATGATACATTTCTGGACTACATGGAACGAGGAAGAGTCTAATGTGGATAGAGTAGAGAATATTTAATAATGTAAAGAAAAATGAACTGGATATGGAAGAATTAAAATGATTCTATCGATACAGAATGAGAAGGCTGCGTGAAAAAAAAAGCAGGAATGATATCACCAAGATGGTGACATACTGTGTTCCTGATTTAGTCCCTGTCACAAGGAGACTGACTATCAGCTATCCATAAACAAGCCAAATTGTGAATATCAGAACCTGGGGGTGAGGCGGAAGCACCCGGGACCACAGGGACATAGTAGGACTGCATTAAGTGGGTGGGAGGGGGAGCTGTGCTGCACGCATTGTCCTTGCTCAGGCTGGCACAGCACCCACGGAAAGGGCCCCGCTGGCCCTATGGTCCTTTCCATAGGAAGCTGAGCCCACGGTGGACACCCAGCTTTCCCAGCATCGCAGGGCACTTCTCAGGTGGCACACTTCCCCACAGGATCCCTGGGAAATCTGCCAGGTTGCACCCCTGAGGGTCAGAATGAAACAAAGAAGGCTGTGGGGATTACAGCAACCAGCACACAGATCTTGGCAGACCTTTTCCTCCTTGAAGGCATATGTGAGCTGAAAGCCAGCCACTGACTTCCCCCTTGCACTCAATGCCTGCGACCCTGTCTGCTGAGGAGCTCTGCCTGGTTCAGGTCACTGGCCAGCAGATCCTCCAGATATTAAAGCCTGTACTCTCCAGTTCTGCCCATTCAGGAAGCCTAATCAGAGAATCCCTGAAGCCATGGAGCTCATCCCACAGCAGGGAAGCCAAGCTGGCAGCTCTGCCCAACTGTGACAGACGCCTTTCCACCCCACATAACGAGGGAATCTTAACAGTCACCCTGGACAGCCTTGGAACCTGCCTGCAGCACCGCCCGGCTGCGGAGTCCAGCCTGCAGCCTTGCTCAGGCAGGGCGCCCAGCCGGTGACTCAGCCAGGCTGTGCAGAGCATAGCCTGCAGCCCCACCTGATGAGGGAGACTGGACAGTGACCTTGCCCAAACACAGAGTGCTGTCTCTAGCCCCACCCAGTGCTGCCTACAGCAGCCGGAGGCCCCTGGCAGCCAAAGAGCCCAGCTGGTGACCTTGTGCACAGGGAACAGGAATCATCATTCTACCTAATCAGGAGCCCAGACTGAGCCCGCCCTGCACTGGAAGAAGACTTCTAAGCTTTGTATTTGCCCTTGACAAACAATCATATGGAAGCTGTGCACTAGATTTCGAGCAAGGGAGTGTCTAAAGAAGTCTGCATTGTTGAAAAGCCTCTTTTCTCTCTTTCCCCCGCCTCTAGTCTCAGACAGTGTTTTAGCTATCTCCTGGGGTATTTTTATTCTAAAAACATGATGAGATTTACATCTTGAAAGAACAGAGAAAGAGTGCAAGTTTTCTCCTAGGAGTTATAGGGGTGTATTTCTTCATTATCAAAAGCTTAGGGCAGTTACTATTTAAGTTTTTCCTTTATATTAAGAGTCAGAGGGAATGGACGCTTCATCCGTTTCACTGTCAATCACCATAACAACTTCACTTTCCCTCTCTTTACTCAGCCAGGAATTCTACCTCTTAGGGAAAAGCACTTCACATAGCAAAATACAAAGAGTGGTTTCAAAGATAATTCGATGCATATCAAGACAGAAAAAGCTGCATTCTACACATGATACTTAACAAAAGTCTATTTCCAATAGTAACAAAGAAAAGAAATATGATTATCAAATCCAATTTCCATCACATATTGAAAAGACATTATTATTCAATCAATAAACGTGTCAAAATCAACATGTCAGCATCTGTAATTGCATTAGAATTGATTAAACTTATCTAAGAAAATTTTCTTCCAAAATTACATAACAATAATATATCCAACTGCGTATTCAATATACAATTGTCCTGAGGTATAAAGCAACCATCTTAATAAACCTACATAAAATGATCAATCTGAAAAAGGATTCAGGATTTTCCTTTACAAAGTTATCAGGAGTCAATATAAAAAGAGTTTAAAAATGCATCTGAAAGTAATGTCCAAAGGAACTGAAGAATGAAAATGCAATAATTGAATTTATCCACAAAATAAGTTAGATGTGAAACTTTCAAAAAGAGGTATTGTACTTTGAACATTGATGAGAGCAAAGTTGGAAAAATAAATACCACTGAATCTAGTGAAGTAGAAAAAATAATCTACCCAAGTAACAGAGAAAAACAGTATCAAATTTCAGAGAAATGCAGCATAAGTAACCAGATCTTCATTAAAATAAATATATTTGTGCATGATGAACTGCCTATGAAAATGAAAAATCCATTTTTCAAACTTTCCATTTTACTATTCATGATTTATGAGTAAAAAAGGTTGGTTAACAATGCATGCCTCAAAAACAACAAAAGGCATGTCTTGTTCTTGTTGTTCTTCAGATAAAGTACTATAAAAACAAATCATCGCATACATCATATTTTTTAAATAAATCAAGGAACAGCAAGTGATACAAACTATGTATAAAACAAAATATGAGAAAACTAAATAACTTAAGGACAAAGTAATGCACCTGTTATGTGGTAACTTTGTGTCCCTCCCAAAATTTATATGTGGAAATCTCAACCCTCAGAAATATGGAGTGTAACTATTTGCAGATAGGTCCTTTACAGATAATGATATTAAAATGAAGTCATTAAGATGATCTCTAGTGCAATGGGACCAGTATCCTTACAAAAAGAGGACACAGGCATCCTAACTAATAAAAGCGTAATACTAAAATTAACCATTTCTTCGGGACACCTAAGCCACACCGACCAGCCAATCAGAAGGACTGTATGCAAATTAGCCTAGCAAGATGGCAGAGGCCGCAGCCCCGCTGTGCGGCTTCTCTGGGGCTTCAGCCTCCGCCACCTTGGGAGCCTCCATCCTGGGAAGGCATCGGTGCCCTGGGCCTGCCAATGCCTTCCCAGGCAGAAGCCAGGGGGCAGGACGAGCAGGCCGGGCCCGGAGCCTCCATCCTGGGAAGGCATCGGGCATCCTGTGAGGCCATGGGGCGGCCACGGCCACCAGATTGCTTCCCAGGTGGATGGCCTCGAGGGTCAATAGGAGCTGTGGGCAGCCTGAAAACGGCTCAGCCCCTGTCCCAGGCTTGCCAGACACCCCAGACCCTGAAGGGGTTGTGGCCAGCCTGAAAACTGCCCTCAGCCCCTCACCAAGGCTTACCACACCCCCATGGAGTGAAGGTCTCCACTGGGGAGCTTGGCCAGCCTGCAAACAGACATCGGCCCCTCACCCAAGCTGACCAGACACACCAGCAGGTGGACATCCCCAGAGGGGTCCCAGACTGCGAGAGGGCACAGGCCGGGCTGAGGAACCCCTCCCCCAGTGCACAAATTTTTGTGCACTGGGCCTCTAGTGTTATATAAAAGGAAGACCATGTGAAGACACAGGGTAATGTGATATGGCAACCTTAGCAAAATAATGCAATATGCTACTTTGTTATGGTAACCCTAGCAAATGAATGCAAAATCTATCATTGATGTTTTTAAGAAATGTTTCTACCTACAAAAGAGCACACCATGGTCAGATTAATTAAAAAAAAAAGCTACCCTAAGTACATACATTATAATGAGAGATGAAGTGGATGACAGGTTCTGCCTATGCATGTCACCCAATAAGAAATGTGTAAAGAAATAGCTTCTTTCATGGTTGTCTAAAAACTATGCTTTTTAAAGCAAAAAATCTTACTGTAAAACAACTAATATAGGACAAGTTATTTAGTAAATGTTAACATTTCTAAATGACAAAAGTACAGTCAAAAATTTCATACAGATTTAAGTTAATTCTTGTAAATATTAACTTTGTATGCAAATATTCATTTTACTTAAATAATATTTATTGGTGGGGATAATATGTTATTTCTACTCAATGAATGAAACATTGAAAGATCAGAAATTAAATTGAATTTCATCAAAAGGCCCAATCTCACATTTTAAGTAGAACCATATATATATTAGAAGCCTGGTGCACAAAAATTTGTGCACTCGGGGGTGGGGGGAGGCGTCCCTCAGCCCGGCCTGTGCCCTCTCATAGTCTGAGACCCCTCAGGGGATTTCCACCTGCTGGTGTGCCTGGCCAGCTTGGGTGAGGGGCAGAGGGCCATTTTCAGGTTGCCCACAGCCCCTTCAGGGTTTGGGTCCCTACTGGGGTACCTGGCTGGAAACAGGTATCTGGGATTTATTTAACTTCTATAATTGAAACTTTGTTGCCTTGGTCCTCTGCTCAAAGCCAGGGGCAACCCAAGGTCCCAGCCCAGCAGGTATCTGGGGTTTGTTTATCTTCTATAATTGAAACTTTGTAGCCTTGAGTAGAGCTCAGGCCTACAGGGCGCTGGCTTCCTCCATTGCCCAGGGCAACTCCAGCTCTGTGGCTGCCACTATGTTAGTTGAGTTAATTTGCATACTTGCTCCTGATTGGTTGGTGGGTGTGGCTTGTGGGTGCAGCTTGTGGGTGTAACGGAGTGAGGGTTAATTTGCATAGTATTCTTTTATTAGATTAGATATATTAATTTGGCAGCTTCTTATTTTTCTTATTTTTCCTTTTGTTTGTTTCTTTTTGTTTTTGAAATAAGATTGAGTGTGTTTGGCACACTAGTTTGAAAGAAAAATAAAGGAGGTAAAATGAACATACTGTCATGTGCTCACATTTAGGAATAATATCCTATTGAGATGTTCCCAGATGACAGAATACCTGAAGGGGTTTAAATACTTCAGTTTTTAAAAAAGAAGCAAAAACAGCATGAGCAGTATGTATCTGAAATGTTCCTACTTCAAATATGAAATTTCATATTCAGGAAAATTATAGCTTACACACTTAAAACTCCATAAATGTCAATAGAAATGTATTTAAGCTTCCCTGTACTAAGCCAACTAGATATGCATTTGTTAAGTAAAAGAAAATCCCAAGAATACCCCAGAATTTAATTCAAAAATAAAATTTAAGGATCTATATGTGGATACTGTTTGCATAATTCTGGTTAAAATACTTACTGGAAGACAGAGTTTAATATACTTCATAAAATTGTGTCATTTGCTTGCCTTGTGCTATGAGAAAAATTATTTAAACACTCTGTGTCCTATTTCTCAATCAGTACAACCTCCTTTTGCCACATGACACTGAGGTCAGGATATTATGCTATCATAAAAGCTCATATCCATTCTATATTTGACTTGAACTCTTTGATAATTTTTTTCACCTTCCGTCACTGTCTTCAGACAAGGAGATTGAAGCTAAGTGACTTATTCAAGGGCACTAGGCCAGCCAGCATTATGCTATTGATTTAGATTAATAGTCTTTATTTTCCCAGTTGGATTGACCCCTTGAGCCTTGCCAATTCTAATTCCATTTCCATAAAATAGGGATAGCACCACTTAACACCAAGATCAATTGAATATCTCTAATTATTCTCTTATGCATGCAAAGTACTTGGAGCTCAGAGGTAAAGTGCAGTCTTTCAAACTGTAAGGTGCTTAGAACAGAGAAGAGATAGCCAGAGAGAAATTAGAACTCTGAAATTTCAGATGGGTGGACATTTGGCAGAGACTTAGATTTATCCCTGTTGTTTCAGATACTGACTATTTTTTTTTTGGGGGGGGGAGTGAGTTTTTGTTTTTGTTTTTTTTTTTTTTAATATATTTTATTGATTTTTCACAGAGAGGGATAGAGAGTTAGAAACATCGATGAGAGAGAAACATTGATCAGCTGCCTCCTGCACACTCCCCACTGGGGATGTGCCCACATTCAAGGCACATGCCCTTGACCAGAATCAAACCTGGGACCCCTGAGTTCACAGGCAGACGCTCTATCCACTGAGCCAAACCAGTCAGGGCAGGAGTGGGGTTTTTGTTGTTGTTGTTGTTGTTTTTGTTTGTTTGTGTTTTTTTTTTTTTTTTTTACTAACATTTAAGCTTCCATGTATTATTATTTCAATAGATATAATGGGAGATTGAGCTCTTATTCAATAAAATGTTTTGACCACTTAATTTAACAGTTTAACCCCCTTTCTTAGCAGTCTAAACCCTCTTATCTTACTCTATTTCTCCTTGCATTTTTCAAATTATTTTTTTAATTACATGATAATCATTCTTTTTGCATTAATTGATATTTTGAAATTAGTTTTATTTTTTTATTTTCTACCACCCTCTCTTCCTCTAATCATTTACTTATCTACAAGTTCATAGGGCAGGAATGTTTGTTGTTATTATTGTGGTGGTGGTGGTTATTATATTATTACTAGAGGCCTGATACATGAAGATTCGTGCAAGAATGGGCCTTCCTTCCCCTGGCTGCCAGCACCACCTTCACTCCCACCAGAGCCGCCTTTCTGCCTTTGCTCCTGCCCGGAGCCACCTTTCTGCCTTCTCTTACTGCCCAGAGGCCTGGAGCAGCTGGGTCAGTGTGGAGCACCTGCATTGTCACCATGGCGATGATGCAAGTGTCCTGCCCCACCCCTAGCTGCTCAGCATATGCATGCATGCTGCCCACAGGCCTGCTATCTTTGTCAGCTTATTTTGCATACTCACTCCTGATTGGCCTTGGACATCACAAAAGGACAGTCAATTTACATATTTCTCTATTATTAGTATAGATTATCACATTTGATGGGTACATCTCAAACTTCTACACTATTGCTGGCCATGTTGGTACAGATCACAGTGTTAATAAAGTTCCATCATAAACAGACCTCTTGATGTCAAGACCAGTGATTTTTCTGTTTATTATACCAATCATTATCATCTATCTATCTATCTATCTATCTATCTATCTATCTATCATCTATCTATCTATCTATCTATTTATCTATCTATCTATCTATCTATCTATCTATCTATCTATCTATTTATCTATCTATCATCTATCTACCTGTATTTATTTCTGGTTAAAATGATTTCTTCTCAACTTCTTTTTACATTTCTTTCATTTTTGTTAGCGAGTGTGTGAGAGTGTGATTTGTTCCTAAAATAAAAAATTTCCTGCAGAATTTCAACAGCAGTTTGGAAAAATATTATGTGAATTAAAATGTTTAGCACTCAGAAATGCAATATTGTCCTAAGCTAGCAAATTGCGTATGATTGTTTTCGTTTCTTCTCATTGACTAATCTCAGCTTAAATCGCAGTTGTGATAATTAGCTCAAGTAATGTGTTCATAGCATTCACATTGCACTGCAAGACATATTTCAACTTTTACTTTTAGTATCACCTCTACTGTGGCTCATATATTACTATAAAATAGATTTTGCTTATGTGCAAAATTAGATATTGTTTCCCAAAAGGGAAAAGTGTTTTGCACATGAGGTGTAATTGGCCAATAGAAGATTTTTTTTTCAAATATAGTGCCAAACATTATATTATGCCTATCAAAAGCCTAGCACTCAGCTACCAACTGCTCACTTACAAGTGCTTTGCAAATGTATACATTTATTGTCATGACATCCCCAAGAGAAGTTGGTTAAGTAATTCAGATATTCTAAAATCTCTAATCTAAATCTAACAAAAAAAGCATTTTGCTGTGTTGAGTATATTGCACACTTAGAGATTTAGATCTGTTGCTATAAAATTTATCTAGATAATAAAAATTATGGTGTTTTGGAGTTTACAAGTCATTGTGTTAAGATTTTATTTTTTTATTTTTCTTTTTTAAATATATATTTTATTGCTTTTTTTTTACAGAGAGGAAGGGAGAGAGATATAGAGTTATAAACATTGATGAGAGAGAAACATCAATCAGCTGCCTCCTGCACACACCCCACTGGGGATGTGCCCACAACCAAGGTGCATGCCCTTGACCGGAATCGAACCTGAGTCCCTTCAGTCCTCAGGCCAAAGCTCTATTCACTGAGCCAAACCAGTCAGGGCAAGATTTTCTTCTATGATTTACCTTAGCAAGTTTTATAAAACTACCTATCCATTCTATATGTATCATTCCATCTTCAGTTTGAAAATAAGCTTTTTCCCCCCTAAATTTCAGTGAAAATAATAGACTTTTAGAAAGACTTTAATTTTCTATTTTTTAAACAGTCACCATTATCTTTACCATTGCAATTTAAGAACTAATGTGGTGTTATTAAGCACTGTTACAACATTGTTTTTAAGTATCTATATGACCTATGTTATAATACAATGCACAATCTACATTAAACCTAATTTCAAATCAATGTTATATATTGTACATCATTTTAAGTGCACATACAACACTGTATTGAAATTGTATAACAATATGAGAGCCTGTAATATATCAACACATATGTGATACCTGTGTTAAATATGATAATAATTGTTGGTGCTTCACATAAATGAAAATCCTATTTAATAAATACTTTCCATGAAGAAACAGAGAATCAATTCTATTTGGAATATTGCAAAGAGTAGGAAGTAATCTAACCTTTCAGTCCCTACCTTTAGGAATTTAAAGTTATTCTTCTTTTAATAGGAACACTTGAATTACTATTTAAAAAAATTAATCTTTTAGATTTTACACATAAGCAGTCTTTACAAGTATTTTTGAAAATGCAAAAAAACAATTAAAATTTATAGCACCATTTAGGATTTTGCTTCATTAAAGATGATGCTTTAAAATAGGTAGGTAATTATTTTTTCATTTTTGGATTTACAAATTAACAGCAGCCATGCTTTAGCTTATGCTTTATGTAAAGTTATAGAAGATATTGTAACAGCATTCAAATGAATGAGATAAGCTAAATTTAATAATTATAGTACAGCCCTGGCCAGTGTGTTCAGTGATTAGAGTGTAGGCACACATACTGAAGGGTCACAAGTTCGATTCCTGGTCAAGGACATGTACCTGTGTTGCAAGTTTGCTGTCCTCTATGCCCCTGCGTTGGAAATCCTGTGGGAGACAACCAGTCGATGTGTCCCTCTCACATCGATGTTTCTCTTTCTCTCCCCTCAACACTCTCATCCTTCTACTCTCTCTGAAAAGGAGTAGAAAAAATATCCTCAGGTGAGGATTGACAAAATTTTTACTTTACATAAGCAACAAGATAAATTTATTAACTTTATAAGGTTTATAGTGTTGAGTTCACATTCATATTGACATTAAAATATCCAAATATAAACAGTTGACTTTCAGTGCTTTCCTTAGCGTTTGCTACATATACAGTCAGCAGACTAATCCTTTCCTAACTGTCCTTCATTCCTGTGACAGATTGATTCATTCAACACACCTGTGTTGGGTACCTGTGATTTCTAGCTAGTTCCTCAATGGCTCTAGGAAGTTAACTCCTGCCTGATTTTCATTGCTTCCCTATCTAAAACTTTCAACTTGAACAACTATATTTCATTTATTTTATCAAACAAGCATCCTCCCTTGGGGAACCACAAATGTATCCCACTTATTCCCACCATGTCCTGCATAATCTAACCTTGCTCTCTTTTTAGCTATAGCACTTGGATTTGTAGTTGTTTTGTTGTCACCTAATATGTTTTAGTTGTTTGTCCTATCATTAATTATCTAGTCAAACTGCTATGAGTTTTTCAAAAACTCCAGTCCTGGATCATCATTGGTTCCAAGTGTGTGGTGTTTTCTTTCTTTCCTAATTAGTTAAGCATACCACATCTATATCATGTATACCGATACCTTTAATTCATGTTTTCTATAACACCTTCTAATTAGTTAAGGCCCTCATCATATCATCAAATTATTGTAGCAACCACTCAACACATGGTCCTGCTGACTCTTCTACATGATGAGCAGATTCTCATTATAAACCCAAATGTCAGTACTCCATCATCTTCATAGCACTCTCTGGACACCTCTAGTACAGAACAGAGGCACAATCCCTTCTAAAACAGATCCTTCACACATGGTTCGTTTTGCTCTCCTGCCTCTATTGTCTGTTTACCTCCACAGGTGTGCTGGATTTTTCACTACTTTCAAAAAACATCTGGCCCTTCATGACTTCATATGTTTGTGCATACTGCTTTTTTGGAAAACCATAAAAATTGAAATAATAAGCCATAACAAAATAAATCTTTGGGACGCTATAACTTAAATAGAGATCTTTACTGCTAAAATGTATTCCTCACTTTCATCCAGAATAAGGCAATTCTAATGCCTTCAGTCTGCCTGAGCTCCTTTATTTATTTGATGGACACACCAGCAATAATCTATTTCTCATCTCATGAGGGTACACACTCT
Source organism: Murina feae (assembly GCA_004026665.1). Lineage (NCBI taxonomy): Eukaryota > Metazoa > Chordata > Mammalia > Chiroptera > Vespertilionidae > Murina > Murina feae. The sequence continues at coordinate 16,014 of PVJC01002444.1, read as the reverse complement.
ACATCAGAAGTTCTCTCATTTTTTGTTCTCACTTGTTTACATTTTTTGGAAATTACTAAAGTTGCCAAAAAAGTTGGGTTTATATGGTTTATATGGGTTTATAAAATATATATGGATAGTCACTAATTAAAAAATAATTGTTTATTAATGTATTTAAAATAACAATAGACCAATTATATAGTACCATTAAAATATTTAAGACAATTATCTATATATTTTGAAAAAAAGTAACTACCTTCAAAACTGCGAGAGGGATGTCTGACTGCCAGCTTGGGCTCGATCCTGCTGCCATTCTCTGTAGAAGACAGTCAGTCTGAACAACTCAGTGACTCAGGGAAGTGCAGAAAACTCAGGGTGAGCCTGCCTCTGTGCTTGACTCTCTTACTCGATGGTGTTCACAGGACACACCATGGTGGCCTAGCCTGGGCATGTGCAGCAGCTGATGAAGCTCAAGCAGCAGGCCATGCAGCAGTAGAAGGCCATCCAGCCACAAGCTGGCAGTGGGACATCCCCCAAGGTGTCCCAGACTGTGAGAGAGTGCGGGCTGGCCTAAGGGATCACCCTCCCCTCCCCCTGTGCATGTATTTTGTGCACAAAGTCTCTAGTTGTTATATATTTTGATATATTGATGCTCAATGTAGGGAAGAGTCAAATATGTCTAGATTAGAAGAACCCATATGAATCTGTTTTCTTACCTACTAGTAGATGCTAGTATCTTATAATTACTTTTTCAAAGGATCATAAATTCATGTGAAATATAAAGGGAGGTAGAGAATTTTCAGAATTATCAATTCTGAAATGCTAAGACAATCATATTGTCAAACTTCTGCATTCTCTTCTTATTACTCCATGCTAAGGGTTGCACTACCCTATTGATTCCCTGTGCTTATGGTACAGTTGTCTAGTGGCTATTTTCTAGAAGGCTCTCTTCTCCTCCCAGATGACTTATTTAGTTTCTATGATCTCCAGCTTGAGTTTTTAAAATGTCTTCATCACTTAGTACCATGGGTCTTCACCTCCTTTCTCTTATTGAGGACCTCTGAAAAGTTCTATCATTTAAAAAACAAAAAACAAAAATGGTGTTACACTTCACAAATTATGTTGGATACAAATAGATTGAAAATCATAATAGTATATTATTATTGACTAAATTGTTTAAATGTGGGTAATATATAGGAATAAATATTTTACACTTCTGTATTCTTTATAGCTGTACATGATACACAAAGCTTATAATTCATATATTTAATAAATACTGGTATATGTGATATATTTGCTATAATGAGGGCCACAATTAATGGGCACATGTATCCATACAGCAAGATTTTACAACTCCTTCCTTCAACAAGTGAAATTTATTTCTCTACTTCTTAAATCTCTGCTGGACTTACGATTTTTTTCTAATGAAATACAATTGGGTGCTATGCAAGTTCTGAGATTTATCCTAACAACCTTAAAAACAAAAACAAACTATTCTCTTCCTCCTCCACCACCACCTTCTTCCTCTTTTATTCTCTGTCTCTCTCTTTGTCTTCCCTCTCTTCTCTCTTCCCTTCCTGTATTTCCACCATGAGAAAAAGCTTACACTAAGTTTTGGGAAAGTTTGTTACTAAGCAATAGATAACTAACACAATATTGTTCAAGATTATATGTTTGTTTCATTTCTATGTATCACTCTCTGGAAATTATTTTTTTTTTTTTGCCTGAGATCTGAGATGAAATTGATTGCATAGTGAAAAATAAATAAACTTTTCAGACTTGAGATACATAAAATTTCAATTTCTTAGTGAATTTCATGTGCAGTTTGTATTAAAGTATTTTCCTCAGTCAAGGTTATCGATGACTATAGGTGCATAAATCAGGAAAAGCAACAATGCACTTGCCACAGAGAAACTGCCTTTATAAATGAATGTTACATGCTAAACTTCTTTTTTTCAATTCAGCACTGCCTTAAAATAATTTATTTTACATATTTTATGGTGCTGTTCTCCTTCTGGCCTCACAGTATACTACATACGGCCCTCATAATTTTTTTTTAAATAACGATTAAATAAAATGAGGAGTGGTAGAAAATTAATTTCCATCTCCTTCTTTATTTTCTATTACAATAAAGAAAGGACAGTCTTTCATTCATTAAGCAAACTATGTTTCCACTCTGAACCTGGTGTGGGCTAGAATTCTAACTGGGTATACAATGAGGAATAAAATAAAAGTGGGCTCTGCCATTATAAAGCTTATAATAAAGCAGAGGAAGACAGAAATCAATCAAGTAACTGCACAAAGCATACATCATAGTAAGAGCTATAAAGAAAATAGTAGGATTAAAATATAAAATGGTGCTGAGGTTGAATATACTTTATATTGGGATCCATTAAAGTATCCTGTTGAAAGTGACATTTATCAGGGAATTAAAGGCTGAGTAGAGAGCAAATATTTAACAAGTATGGAAAAAAGACTACCAGAAAGAAGAAATAATATGTGTAAATGCCTTAAATTGGGAAACACTTTGGTATTTGAAGAAAACAAAAGGTCAGTGTGGCTGATTCCCAGTGTTTGAGAGGTAATGATTCCACATTAGGTTGGAGAAAAAGGAGGGAGTTGACTTTGTATGTCCAGAGATACCTTGATGAGAATTATCCATTGTGTCCTAAGCACACAATGAGTCAGTGAGGGGATTTAAGGAAGTTGGGGATCTGATTCAATGCATAATTCAGTCTGAGTCTGAAGGTCTGAGAACCAGGGGAGCACATCTGGTATAAATCCTAGTCCCATCATCAAAGAGAAAATGACATGCACAGGCACAGCCTTGGGAGGCAGGCAGGAAGCAAAAGAAGCAAAGTTCTCTGTCCTCCAGACTTTGTTTTAATCAGACCCTCCCAGGATTGGATGATGTCCACCCACATTGGGAAGGGTCACCTGCTGTACTAGGTCCTCTGATTCAAGTCCTAATCTTGTCCAGAAACATCTTTGGAGACACACTCATAATCTGTGTCCTCCCAGTCAAGTCGACACATAAGTTAACGATCACAGTATTCAAAGAATAATTATCAAAGGAACGCATCTTTGCAACCTGCACCTGTGACCAGAGACTACCCTCATATCTTCTGCTTGTCTTTATCCCACCCTTCTCCTAGAGTTGATCAAACTCTTGATACCCAACACATTACTTTTGCTTCTTTAATACTTTATGTAAATAAAACCACATAGCAAATATCCTGTGTCTGGCTTATTTATTTATTTTCCTATGTTATGCCTATGCCTGCAGCAGCAGTAGCTTATTTTATTTATTTTCTGTACAACGTTCCATATTCTGACTATACCTCAATTTATTTATTTAATCTATTATTGATGGTCATTTAAGTTGCATCTCGGTTTTGCTGTAAAGCTAATATTTTGAACATGTTTTATTGTGTTTGTTTTGTTTTGTTCCTATGCTCACATTTCTGTTGAATTCTACGAAAGAGAGAAATTGCTAGACAAAAGGGCAATGTGTATTCAAATTTAGTAGTAATAATGAAACAGTTTCCAAAGCCTGCTATATATACTTGCTTGTACTTCTACCAGTAGTATAAAGTAAAAGAGAAATAAATCTACTATAGGAGGGAAAAAAAATAACCAAGACACTTATCTGTGGGGATCTTGGCATTGGAAAGAAAAAAAAAGTAAGAAAGAAATCTCTCCTGTGAATTTATACTCAGAAACTGGCCCTCTTCCGCATCTGCAGCTAGTGAGCTGAAACTTTCAAGTTGAGAATTTATTTTTAAGTGATCCCATGTAAGTACCTTCAGGCACCAGGCAGAAGCAAGTGGAAGTACTCTCTAGAGGAGTGCTTCTCTCAGTCAGGCCTCACAAATAGCCTATAGATAATGTTCCAGAAGAAATCAAGCCACAGTTGAAAAAAAATCATAAAACCAACAATAAAACAAACAAACAAACAAACAGTCATGAGCAAGAACTTACAAAAACAAGAGAACAAAGAGTCAGATTACCAAAAAGTGCAGCTACTGAGGTTATAAGACAAAATTTAATTAAGTGTTATTTTAGATCAACAAGAGCATTAAAATATGAATGATTTTTAAAATAGGTTTTTTATTGATTTTAGAGAGAGAGAAAGGGAGAGAGAGGGAGGTATAGAAACATCTATTAGAGAGAAGCACTGATTGGCTGCCTCCCACACACCCCCGTCCTAGGGATTGAGCCAGCAGTGCGGGATAGTTGCCCTAACTGGGAATTGAGTCGGTGACCTCTTGGTGCAAGTGATGACAACCAACTGAGCCATACCTGCCAGGTGAAAACATGAATTCTTAACAAGAGACAGTGAAAATATCTAAGGAAATATGAAACAGCTAATTAAGTAGAATTGTGTAGATGTATACATTTTCCAAATGAAATCATCATGGAAGAAAAAAATAGGTTAAATACATTAAAGAAAAGATAAACTACATGGATAACTGGGAGAAGATATGCTTAGATGCACAAGAAAAAATAGTGACAATACTCAGATAGAGTGTTGGGATTTTTCTAAACTTGAAGGGAATAATCTTCAGATTCAGGAAATCTAATCAATTATTTGCAGTATAATAAAAAGTAACCCAAACTTAGATGTATACTCAATCTGCACAAAGCAAACAGTCAAAACTCTGAAATTACGGAGTGAGATAAGACAAATTGCCTCCAAAAGAACCATGATGAGCCTGAGAGATGACTGCAGTAGCTAAAATGGCAGTCAGAAGGCAGTATCATTCCATGTGAACTGTGTTGAGAGAAAATAGCTATGAGCCTAAGAATGCATGCCCAGTGACTAAAAGTGTAGACAGAATAAAGATATACTTTTGAGGAATAAAAATTTAGTTGTTTTTGTTTGTTACTATTGTTTTTACCGCAAAAAATCCTCATTATAAGTAATTATAAATATTTAAGAGGCTATATTACAGTTAAAGAGGAAGAAATCTCAAATAGAAAATTATTTACCATGAGAGATGATATCATGAGCCAAGACACTGATAAATATAGAAGCATATATACAAACATTTCCTGAATAAAACAAGGGTAATATTGTCACATTTGAGGGGTATATTAGCTTCCTTGGGCTGTTATAACAAAGTACCACAAAATATGTTGCTTTAAAGAACAGAAGTTTATTCTCTCACACTCCTAGAAGTTCGAAGTTTGAAATCCAGTTATTGGCAGAGCCTCGCTCCCTCTGAAATTTGCAGAAGTGAATCTGTCCCATACCTTTCTCTTAGCTTCTGGGATTGGTGGCAATTCTTGGAATTCCTTGGATTGTGCATGCATCACTCTAGCCTTTACTCCACTGTCACCTAGCATATGTGAGTCTGTGTATCTCTCCTTCTAAAGATACCAGTCAGATTTAGGTTTTGATCCTGCATCACTGGAGCATGACTTCACTATAAAATGATTACATTAACAATGACTCTATTTCTAAATGAAGTCATAGGCCCAGGTAAAAAAAAAAAAATAGAATTTGTACATATCTTCTTGGGGGACACAATCAACCCACACAAAGGATTAAAACAAGATAGCAAAATCTACACAAGAATTGAAAAGAAGAGGGAAGTGAATGGTATTAAACTGCTCTTAGATCCTTATAATATTCTGAAGGAAAATAAAGTTATTAATTTGAGACTTCAAGTTGAACACACACGATGAAAATATTATTTGTATATATGAACTATTTAATACGAGATTAAAATTAGTCTCTTGCCATGATTATGTTCCTATAAAAACATAAGATTTCTTAGCAGAGTTCCTAAAACATAAGCCAACAAAAGAAAATACTACACTTTAGAAAACGAATCATATGCTAACAGATGACTTATGTTATACATTCGTGTTTGGCCTCTGCTGTTTTATAAGCAAGGAGAGTTCTTTTTTAATTTTAGTAGTGTTTCTGATGAAGATTCTTAGAGAAAGGAAATGAAAGGTGCTGAAAAATACTGCTAATGGCAAAACAAGGACACTGCATATTAGTCAATAGAAGACACGTTTATTTCTATTTCACTGCCATCACAACTCAGCTACTAGCATTATAAGGCACATATAGAAAATTAAGAAATATTTTTCACAAAAAAGAATTCTACAAAGAATAAGGCCCTTTGTTCTCATCAGGTTTTCACAGTCCCATGTCTATGAACCCTGCTCTATAGGAAAAAGACTTGGTTTTACAGAACTATTTTACATAATGGCATGCATACAAACAAAAGTTTATATATGATCCAAGTAAACAAATAAGTAAAATTTTTCTTCCTGACCTTTCCACCTGAACTTCACAACCTCTGATTCACTTACCTGGCTTTAGTTAGCTAAATATTAGATCCATCTGGATTTTACTAATTACCTACCCTCTAACTAAAGACAGTTGTAGCAGCTAATCTTCTATTTTTTTTTTTACCTGCTAATTAGCTATTTCCTATAGAACTTTAAAATGCTACCCTAATCTATGCCCTCATTTTCTTCTGTTATATGCAATTGCCTGGTACTTCTTTTAAATAGGTTTTGTCTTTCCCAGTAATTGTCTTTAAGTTAGATTAGTTAGTTGAATCATGGTTGCTGGTATCAGTTACTTTAAGTTTAGGCATCCGAAGCTTGATGCGGTAGATAACTGCATTCTGTTAAACCTGGACACTGTATTTCCCTTTTACCAATTATCAAGGGCCCCGGCTGGAAAATGTGCGGTTGTATGAAAATCTTCCTATGATAACTCGTGGCTACAAGGGACTGGTGGGTTCTCCCATGTACAAATTAATGAATTTCGTCACCTATTCTTTGTGGTTGCTCTCATTCTTCTTGTCAGAAATGACAATATCTGTTCTGCATATAGGTCAAGGAGGAGGACGGGCTGGAAAGGCTAGGTCTCTCTGCGTTAGCAATTAGAAACTGCTTGACGCTTTAAGTGCCTGTGGATAAATAAAACTACTGTAATTGCAGAGCCATTTTTAGAACTGCGCATCCACTGAGACATTTTTGACCTGCAGCAATAAACTATGAGGCAGTATTTGAACTGTGCTTATCAGTTAATTAGAAAATGAAAATGTAAATGGAAGGATTAATTCAACAACCTACACAAGCACAGTGATAGTGTCCTCGGACCTCTACTCTTTTCTCCCTTGTCCCCTTTTCTCTTTTCTTGCAATGATAAGCATCTCATATGCTCTTGCTGGTTTGGCTCAGTAGATAGAACATTGGCCTACGGACCAAAGGGTCCCAGGTTCGATTCTGGTCAAGGGCACGTACCTTGTTTGCAGGCTCTCTCCTGGTCTGGGCTTGTGCGGGAGGCAACCAATCAATGTGTTTCTCTCATGTTGATGTTTCTCTGTTTCTCTCTTTCTTCCACTCTCCAAAAAAATCAATGAAAAAAATATCTTCAGGTGCGGATTAACAAAACATAAAATAATAAATTAAAAAAGAATAGGCATCTTATATGTGAATTTTTCATTATGTAAATTCAGTAAAAACAAGTTGTCATTTTTCCCTGTTAATTGATATTGACAAAATATTTTATTCATGTTTCTTGACCACTTGACCACTTGAGAGTCTGTATTATGTTCATTTGTAAAGCTCATGAATGGCCAGAACCATATTAAGTCATTTGTTTTTGATATTTCTCTCAGACTTGAAGAAAAACATGGCCTCTCCAATAAGAAATAACTTGGATGATCTCTTACCCCCCCCCAACCCTCCCTGTCCTTATTGCTGTAGTTTGACAGTTTGTTTGATACTGCTCTGCCTCTGTATCTATTTTTGTCCACCAGTTTATAATGGTTTTTATTATCCATAGATGGGATAAGAGATCAACCAAAGGACTTTTATGCATGCATATAAGCATAACCAATGGACACAAAACACTGGGTGGGGGGGGGTAAGGGAGGCTGGAGGAAGGTCAAGGGGGGAAAAAGAGATATATGTACTAATCTTTGTAATACTTTATGCAATAAAAAAAGAAATAACTTGGATATTCATTCATTTATTTATTCCACAAAAATTTTTTTGAGTGCCTCCTATGTACCCAGCAACATAGTTGGTAGCATGGATAAAATAGAGAATAAGGTCACTGGTCAGAAAGCTTACTTTCTAAACAGGACAAATATGAAATACTGTATCATGACCCCATGATGTAATGCTTAGTGTTCTTGTACTCTTTGATTGACATATAATCCAATGACTAGAAACCAGGCCCTTCTATGAGCCATGCAATGCAACATAGGTACATCCATATGTCATGGATAATAGAAGTCAAAGTATAATGGAATGAACACCAAGAAAGAAATAAGGAAAATTAATTCAAATTTAAGGCAGTTCACTATTTAATTATTTGTGAACTTGAGGAAGACTAACAGTGTTGAGCAGCATGAGATAATCATGATATAAAACCATTTTAAACTTTCATTCAACACTATGCCATAAAACATGATTATGGAAAATTACTTATTGAATTTGAAATCATGTGTTTTTATCTCTAAATTATCTAATCTAATAAAAGAGTAATATGCAAATTAACCCTCACTCTGTTACATCCACAAGCCATGCCCACCAGCCATGCCCCACCACCAATCAGGAGCAAATATGTAAGTTAACTCAACTAAGATGGTGGTGGCCACAGAGCTGGAGTTGCCCCAGGCAATGGAGGAAGCCAGGGCCCTGCAGGCCCTGAGCTCTACTCAAGGCTACAAAGTTTCAGTTATAGAAGATAAACAAACCCCAGATACCTGCCGGGCTAGGACCTTGGGTTGCCAGAGGCAACCCCGGCTTTGAGTGGGGGACCAAGGCAACAAAGTTTCAATTATAGAAGTTAAATAAATCCCAGATACCTGCTTCCAGCCAGGCACCCCAGTAGGGACCTGAAATCTGAAGGGGCTGTGGGCAGCCTGAAATGGCCCTCTACCCCTCACCCAGGCTGGCCAGGCACGCCAGCAGGTGGACATCCCCTGAGGGGTCCCAGATTGTAAGAGGGCACAAGCCAGGCTGAGGGACTCCCCTCCCCTCTCCGCCGCGAGTGCACAAATTTTTGTTCACTGGGCCTATAGTTAGATATTAATTATGCACTCATTAACTGTGATAGCACACATGACATACCTAATCCAGTGTTTGGCAGGTAGTGATGCCAATTTTAATTTTTCTTCTACTATTTTTTTTCCTGCTTTTCCACATTCTTTCTTTCCTCCCTTCCTCCCTTCCATCCATCTTCTTTGTGCTTCCCTCTATATGGTACTTTTTATTCCCTATGCAGCTATTTGTAAAATAAGAATATGGGACTATCTGAGATCTAAAGGTCCTTCTAGCTCAGTGACTCATTGAAGTGAATGAATATGGAAGCTAGGAATGAATATGGAAGCCTCAGAACTCTGATCATCCCTGATAATTTCTCAATTCTGTTGCCCTGGCTAGTTTAGCTTAGTGGATAGAACATCGGCCTACAGACCAAGGGTTCTTGGTTTCAATTCTAGTCAAGGGCATATGCCCAGGATTGCAGGCTCAATCCCCAATAGGGTGTGTGCAAGAGGCAGCCAATCAATGATTCTCTCTCATGATTGATGTTCCTCTCTCTCTCCCTCTCCCTTCCTCTCTGAAATCAATAAAAATATATTTTAAAAAATTATGTTATGGGTGGTGCCCTGTTCTCTGTTTTGAAATATAATCATCTCTGCCTTGGTAGCAGAAGCAATTTAAAAGAGCTAAAAAATGAACTTCAAAATTTGAATAATTTCCTATACCTAGAGCATCAGAAATATAGAGATAAACAGTTTTAGCCAGATTCCCAGATAAGAAACCTGATTCAAAGAAGTCAAAAATAAATTAAAGAAGTGTAATATTATAATGGCAAAGCCCTTCTCTAGGACTTCCTGTAGTTCTCTTTGGTAAGGTTACAGAAAGGAAATAGCCGTTAACAAATCAAGCTGAAGCATACCATTATCTCATTACTATTGCTAGCTATTATAATTGCCAAAGTGTATGAAATACAAAGCAAAAGTTCTTCCTGATTTTCTATGCAACACTGAGCCAAATTTCCTTAATCTAAAATGCCCTATAAATATATGAGTCAATTATCAAAAATTATATGAACTCTTTCATAGCATTAAGATAGTGTTTTTATTTTAATACTGGCTATAAGAATGACCTGTTAACTTTCATTATATAGATTTTCATTGTTGCCTAGAATTCTAACAGTAATTGGAAACATCCTACCTTTGCTGTCTTCATAGTTTCAAATACTCTCTTTTCCTTAAATTGTTTTATGTATTAAATGCAATAGAGTTCGTTTGACCCTGAATGAGGCAAGTCAGTGTTTATGACCACTCAGGGAAAGAGTGGCTAATAAAATACTGGAGCCAAACTCTCACTTCAACATATGGCCTTTTTTCAATATTATCCCTATATTTGTCAATGCTTTCTCTTCTTCTATTGTTGCTATAAATATCTGCTAAATTCTGGTGAAGAGCCAACGCACTATATTTTGTGATTCTCAAGGTAAAAGCCTGGATGGGTTGGCAGTCACCTAAAGAGATACAACTATGCCATATCATGGTCTTACTGGTACTCTTCATATTCCAATGCCCTCAATATAAAATTCAACAGCCCAACATGGCTGACAAGGACCTCCCAAAGTGTGCAGGTCTCTTGCAGACTAAAGGGCCCTGCGTTCGATTTTGGTCAAGAGCATATACCTCAGTTGCAGGCTCCTCCCCGGGCAGGGCCTGGGCAGGGTGCATGCAGGAGGCAACCAATTAATGTGTTTCCCTTACATTGATGTTTCTCTCTTTTTTTCTCTCTTCCACTCTCTAAAATCAATGGAAAAATATCCTCCAGTGAGAATTAAAAAACAAAACAAGACAAACAAAACAAAACAAAACAAAACAAAAAAACACTGTCCAGGCTTCTTTTATCTTCCTTGCCTTATTGCATCTGAACACTTCTTGAAATCTAAGCCCTGGTGATACCAAATGATTCTCAGCAGGCCCCATAAATGTGGTTATGCTCTTTCTATTCTACAGGCTTTTGCCTATGTTGCATTATCATGATGAATCATGCTAAATTGTTTCAATTCCTCTTTTTTAAATAATTTATCTTCTTTTTAGCACCTAGCAATGAAATCTTTTTATAGCAAGTAGACTTCATTGACTCCTTAAGAATGCTCATTTGAGTTCTCTTAGAAACCTATACTTACTCCCATCATTCTGTAAGTCTATTATCTATCCCTGGGAAAGATATCATGTCTGTCTTGTTTTATATTATACTAGGGGCCTGGTGCACGAAATTTGTGCACTGGCAGGGGGAATTCCTCAGCCCAGCCTGCCCCCTCTCACATACTGGGAGCCCTCAGGGGGTGTACTACTGACAGCGTAGGCCCACTCCCTGCTCCCCTTGGGGAGCAGGCCTAAGGCGCGTCTGGCCTCCCTTTGTGGGAGGCAACCAGGCTAATCAGGGGAAGCCACCAGCCCCATCACCCTGCTGCTGCAGCCACTGCCTGTCACCATAGCCACCAAGGTGTTTTCATCAAAATGGACTCCAGTCCCTTCACCATGAAAAAATGACAACTTTCTTTAGGCATTTTCAAGATGTGTCTTTCATAGGATATAAAATTTCTTTCTTTCTTTCTTTCTTTCTTTCTTTCTTTCTTTCTTTCTTTCTTTCTTTCTTTTTTTCTTTCTCTCTCTCTCTCTCTCTCTCTCTCTCTCTCTCTCTCTCTCTCTCTCTCTCTCTTTTTTAATTCTCACCTGAGGATATGTTTCCATTGATTTTTAGAGAATGTGGAAGAGAAGAGAAAAACAAAGAGAAACAAAGTGAGAGGAACACTTTGATTGGTTGCCTCCTGCATATGCTCTGACCTGGGCCCCAGCCAGGGAGGAGCCTGCAACCTAGGTACATGCCTTTGGTCAGAATTGAACCCAGACCCTGCAATAAGCAGGCTGAGGCATTATGCACTGAGCTAAACCAGCTAGGGCAGGATATGATATTTCTTAGCCTTCCAAGAGTGGACCTTCATTTTTTTTTTTCTCCAGGAGTGTGGTGGAAAAACCGTAGATCGCCTTTTTGGATTCTTATTACCCAAGTTACTAAGAATATTACCAGTGGCATACAGGGAGCTTAGCCAATGAGCAGTCAGAAAATGTGTTTCCTCTGTAGTTCACTCTGATCACCGGCTCCACCCCTGTCCCTCTAATCCCAGCTTTATCCCTGCTCAGGCTTGTAACCTCTGGCCGAGGATGCAGACCTGGGAAGGGCACCTCCATACTCCTGCAATCACTGGCTCTGCCCCTGCCCAGGCTTTTAGTGTCTGCCTGAGGCTGCAGGCCTGGGCAGAAGACCCCCAAGCCCCTCTGGTCACTGGCTTCACAGAGCCCAGGCCTCTGCAATCACTAGCTCTGATCCTACCCCTGCCATCGCCGGCTCTGCCCTTGCCCCACTGGCAGCCTCTGGCCAAGACTGCAGGCCTGGGCAGGGGATCCCCAGGCCCCTCTGATTGCAGGCTCCGCTCCTGCCCCACTATAGCCTCTGGCCAAGTCTATAGGCCTTCGCAGGAGACCTCCAGGCCCCTGCCATCGCCAGCTTCACCTTTGCCCCACTGCAACCTATGGCCAAGGCTACAGTCCTGTACAGGAGATCCCCAGTTCCCTCTGATGGTCAGTTTCACCCTTGAGCCTATGGTTAAGGCTACAGGCCTGGGCAGGGGACCCCCATGCCCCTCCAATCACTGGTTCTGCCCCTGCCCATGTCCTGAGATCACAGGCTCTGCCCTTGCCCAACTACAGCCTCTGGACAAGGTTGCAGGCCTGGGCAGGGGACCCCCAGACCTCTGTTTTGCCAGCTTCAGTGATGCCCAGACCCCTGAGATCACAGACTCCACTCCTGACCCTCAGATCGCTGGCTCTGTGTAGCCCAGGCCCCTGAAATCACCTGCCTTGCCCAGGCCTTATGCCTGGGTAGGGCACACTCACACCCCTCTGATCATTGGTTCCACCCTTGCCCTTGCCTGAGGCCTCTGGCAAAGGCCTCTGGTCTGGGCAGGGGACCCCCAGCTCCTCTGATCACCTGTTCCACCCCTCAGGCCACCCACCTCTCCCGCCATCTGCCTGGCTAACAGGCCTGACCACTTCAGTGGTGGGGCTGAGCCAGATTGTGCGCTGCCATCTTATGGCTATGGGTGCCACCATCTTCTGGCTATGGGGATGGCCATCTTTGTGATAGAGTGATGCCTAATTTGCATATTACTCTTTTATTAGATAGGATTCTAAGAACGAACATATCACATTATTAGTGCAAAGTAGTTATTCAATAATTATGAATTAAATTCAATAATTATATATTAAATTATTAAAGTTAATAGCAAACTTAAAGTCCAATGTGTATTTATTTGCCTGTATTTTTAAATATTTTTCTGAAAATTATGTTTCTTTCACCATTGTATTTTATCCTGATAGAATAGTGCTTGGCATATAGTTCAATAAATATAGTTTGAACAAATACCAATGACTTTTGATATTATGAAGTGGAGTGTTCTTGTGTGTAGCATAGACTTCAAGATTACATAGTCTTATCTGCCTACACCTCTATTTCTCAGGGCCTACAATAGTGCCTTGCACATGTAGATGGCTAGCAATTTTTATTGAATACTAGAGGCCCAGTACATGAAAATTTGTGCACTTAGGGGGTCCCTCAGCCAGGCCTGCACCCTCTCACAATCCATAACCCCTCAGGTAGAGTCTCTGGACCTAGCCTGAGATCAGGGCCTACCAGGGCTTTCCTTCCCCCAGCTGTAGGCAGCTGGCCCCGCCCCCACCCCCAATGCTGCCACTGCTTGCCATCTGTGCCGCACTGCCCACCCTCCCACTCCCCTGCCACCAGTCACTTCTCTCTGCAGGTGATAGGCATGGGGTGCAATGTCTTGGCTGGCCTGGGCCTCCCTCTACAGGGCTATAGCTGGCCAGCTGCACACCTGCCACAGTGTTGCCTGATGGTGGCCTGGGCCTCCCTCCTTTTTTTTTTTTTTTTTTAAGTAAGAGTAATGTTTACTGAGCAATACAGAACTGAGTACTATGAAGGTTTTACCAGGATGGAAATTCACCACACTCCACTCCTGCGACTCCCAGCACCCAGAGACTACAGTATTTATAAGTTACATGCAACGGCCATAACTGCTGAATATCTGTTCATAACAGACAAACCATAGCATATTTATACTGTATCAGATTGAAAGATTATAGAAATCCATTTATATATTGCTTGTATAAAATCTTTTTTTGTAAAAAATATTAAAATAAAAGAAAGTATAAAAAACATGTGCAGTTGAAAGTGCTGCCAGGACAGCCAGTCTGTACACATTCAGTGAGTATGTGCTTTGAAAGGGCGCCTTGTGCCCACAGCAACTTCAGCAGGACTGGGGAGGGTGCGCCTGGGCTGCCAATCCGGGCAGGACTGAGCTGGACCATGGTGGGTGGGTACAGCAGAGCCTGGCTCTGTGCCCTTCTCTGGCCTTGCATCAGGATCAAGGTCAGGGTCAGGTCAGGGCTGTGAGCAGGCAGACGTCAGTTTCACTCTGAGTTCCATCCTCATCCTTATTTTGGTTGCAACTCATGGCTTTTCCTGGCTGCTCAGAGGCCCTTTGGGTGAGTGCCCTGGTGGAGAGCCCAGAGAAGTGCCCACAGCTGCCTGGTTGGGCATCTCTCTGGCTCAGAGCCTCTGTCCTGCCTCCTGCAAACCTGGCCCCAGGCAGAACAGCCACAACTACCCCCCCCCACCACCACCACCACCACCTCAGGACTGCTTTAGTCTCAGTGCTTATTCCTGGGTTTCATCAGCCCGGGTTTCTTCCCCTAGCGTGGCTGATCTGAGTTTCACAAAAAAAAGCCTGGCCGATGCTGGCTGTGCTGAGCCTCATTAAAGAGCTTTCCATGCAGCAAGGAAGAGCCCTCAGGGACTCTGGGACCCTCCTTCATCTCTTCTTCGTCCTCTCTTCCTCCTCCTCTGCTTCCTCCTCCCAGCTCATGGTCACCTCTTCTCCAGCCTCCCCAGCAGTGGGTTGCCTTCTGAGTTGGGTCTTAACGCTGTTGGTCCTGATGATGCAGATGGGGCGGTGCCGGTTGAGCATCGGGATGAGCTGCTGCCGCTCCTGCTTCAGCTCCTCCATCTGGGTTTTCAGCTCCCCATTCATGAGCTCCAGCCACTCAGATTCCCGCTGCAGAAACTCCTTCCACTCCTTCTTGTTCCAGCATCAGGCTGTCACCACTTTGTTCTTTTTCCAGCACCTTTTCCTCAGCTCCTCTTCCTCATTTAGCTCACTCTTCACAGGTTGAGGTCTCTTGCCCAGTTTCACCTCCAGAAAGTGCAAAGGGGCGATCATGGCCCCAGTGTTGTGGATGTCAGCTTTTTTCAGCTCCTCTGCAGTCAGTGCAGAGCTGGGGAGTCCAGTCAGAGGGCCGAGCCCTGGCAGAGAGCCCACAGTCATGGGAGGGTCTGGGATCTGCCCAGGCACCATAGCAGGAGGTGTGGCAGTCCAGCCCTGCAGAAGCCACAGGGAGAGGCTGCGAACCTGGAGCCTGAGCTAGGTTGCAGGTGCCATGCCCACTCAGGAGCCACCATGGTGCCATCCCTGCCCTGCAGCATCCACCGCCACCAGCACCTCCCATCACAGCTGCCCCAGTGTTCCTCCCACAGACTGTGGCCTGGTTCTCCTTCTTTGAGGAGATCAATCATAAGGCTCTGCCTGCCAGCCTCATCGCCCCTAACCACTCTCCTGTCTACCTGATCACCCCCAGCTGCTCACCTGTCTGCCTGATTGCCCTCAACTGTTTGCTGGGGGGTGGGACCAGCCCAGCAAGGGGCCATGGTGGCTCTAATGTCTGGTCATCCTGGTCACTGGGCTTTTATTGTATAAGATACAGGTAAAACAATTATCATTCAAACCACCATGAGATTAATAACTATGACACTACTCTTTTTTAAAAAATATATTTTATTAATTTTTTTTTTTTTTTTTTTTTTTTTTTTTTTTTTTTTTTT
>PVJC01002443.1:28706-79607 GCA_004026665.1 Murina feae | reverse complement strand
ATCTATATATCTAATCTCTCTATATAATCTAATAAAAGAGTAATATGCAAATTAACCCTCACCCAGTTATACCCACAAGCCATGCCCACAAGCCACGCCCACCAACCAATCACGAGCAAATATGAAATTAACTCAACTAAGATGGGGACAGCCACAGAGCTGGAGTTGCCCCCGGCAATGGAGGAAGCCAGGGCCCTGCAGGTCCTGAGCTCTACTCAAGGTTACAAAGTTTCAATTATAGAAGATAAACAAACCCCAGATACCTGCTGGGCTGGGACCTTGGGTTGCCAGGGGGAAGGGGGGACCAAGGCAACAAAGTTTCAATTATAGAAGTTAAACAAATCCCAGATACCTGCTTCCAGTCAGGCATCCCAGTAGGGACCCAAATCCTGAAGGGGCTGTGGGCAGCCTGAAAATGGCCCTCAGCCCGTCACTCAGGCTGGCCACACCCCTATGGGGTGAGGGTCCCCACTGTGGGGCTTGGCAAGCTTTCAAACAGCCATCAGCCCCTCACCTAGTCTGGCCAGGCATGCCAGCGGGTGAACATCTCCCGAGAAGTCCCAGACTGTGAGAGGGCACAGGCCGGGCTAAGGGACACTCCCCCCCCCCCCCCCCCCGCCCGAGTGCACACATTTTTGTGCACCGGGCCTTTAATATATATATCAGCGGTTCTCAACCTGTGGGACACTCAGAATCACCCTGCAGGTTTATTTGAACATTACTTGAAAATATAATGTAATGATAATTTTTATATCTGAATTATTTTCTTATACTTCTGTATTACATATGATATTTTTATTTGCATTATTCTTGTTTGGAGATCATCTTGCATTGTTTAGAATTTTTTATTATTTTTATAACTCTTCAGTGAACTTCATAAGGAAATGAAGTATCATGAATTTGGTTATATTCAATGCATATTTGTTGAAATATTATTTTGGTGTAGGTAATTAATAAAGACCAGGACTAATTTCATATTTATATACTAATCATATTATCAAGCTTTCACTCTAGTTACATTGCCAGGAATACAATTAGGCTCATGGCCTCTCCAATGCTCAGTAATGAGAAGACAGTTTTGACAGTGTGGGATGATTAAAATGCTTAATGTTCATTAGCCTTCTTGGATTAAGTTTAGTAAAGGAAAAGGCAGATAATTTAAAGTTGCATTATGGGGAGTATTATTTTATAAAAACCTTCAGAGAGCAATTTGAAAAGGGCATTGATTGCTCAAAACCTAAAATATCCTAGGCATCATTTAGAAACTACAAAGACTAGATAAAAGGATTATAAATATACTGAAAGTGAATGGTACAGACTAGACAACTGAAAAATGCAGTAAAACCCAATATGAGGAATTTATTTAATCTAGCAGAAATAGGAAAAGGTGGACAATATAAATGACTGCTAAATCTACAGTGACATCCATTATCATAAATTACTAATATGAGAAATGCTATAATACTAAATGTAATTTTCTTGAGTCATTACATTTCAGAAACATAGCACAATAGCAAGTATATAAAAACATGTGGGCTACAAAATGAATAAATTTTCCCACTGAGAAGCAAAGTTACAGCTCCTTGTGAAGCATTACTAGAATAAAGTCATTGATGGGCAGTGGTAGGACTGCTAGTGGCGGTGGTGGGGAGGGAGGTGGTATGTGTATACCTACCAACCAAGGAATGTACTTCCAGAATTTGGGAACCAACTCCGAATGTGAATTTGGTGAAATTTGCCATCATCGGAAAGAACTCGTTTTAAGAGATGGCATCTGAATATGCGACTGCTTTGGCAAGGGGCTCCCAAAGCTCAACCATTCTAGGCTTAGTTTTTTCAGACCATCAGTGTCAAATCTTGCCTTCCCACATGGAGTTGCATCCTATTTCACAGAACATGGGCTTTGGAGGGGGCCTTAAGGGCTATTGAGACCAATTTTCTTGTTGCATGAAACACTAAACAAGTGGGTGATTTGATCTATCTGGGAATATATTATACAAATTCACTCATTCTAAAAATTTACATTCAATTTTGGATTCTTCTGAATGGCCTTCTGAGGTAAAATCTGAAATTTCATCTGTTGGCTCTAGTTCCGTTCAATGGAGCTCTAGTGTTTAACACTAATTTTGTGCCTGCATTATGCCTTTAAAATATTGGAATTTAGTTCTGCCCAGCGTGTTCTATCAAGCTAGCCAAATGATTTCAATTCCTGGCTCAAAAGACTTCCAGCTCCCTCATGATCCACGTCACTCAACCTGGATCCTTTTCTTTTGAATAAATTCTGATTTGTCTGTGTCTTCAGAACACTGTGAATCTCACTGCAATAAAAAAAAAATGGACAAAGTATTGGAAGAACTAATTCATAAAAGAATTAATGTAAATTGCCAATAAATATGCAAAAATTTAATTTCCATAATCATCAATTAAATGCTAATTAAATAAAGATAACACATTTATCACATATAAAGTTGGCAAACATAATAAATACCAATTTTTGGCAAGGATGCAGGGAAGCAGGCACCACTGCATATTGGTACCATAAAAAAATCAGAGAAATATTCAAAATTTTTATCATCCAGAGAAAAGTGACAATGGAGAAATGGTTAATCAAATTATGCCACAGTGCAGCTACTAAAAATTTTTAGAGATAATCTAGTGACATTGGGAAAATGCTTGCAATTTCTTATTAATGAGAAAATGCAGGTCAAAATAGTATAATATATGTATAATTTTATTAATATTTATAGAACATTACTGAATGAATACTGGCCAATGTGATAAGGAATATTATAACTTTCTGTCTTTTATGGTTTGACAATGAAAATACCCTATGTGCTAATCAGGAATAGAGTAAAAACAGGTTTTAAAAATACTTCCAGAAGTGAACTTTGCTTCTTACTCTTAGACTCTCCCATGCATCTTAGGTCATATTTGCCCCTTTAAGTTGCCATGTCTCATATTAGTGTTCTAAAACCTCTAAATATTTTTATGGGTGCTGCTATAAAATCATGCTCCAGTCTTTCTTGGACCTAAGTGCGCGGCTTTCCACTTGTTCTTGTCAATTTTTTTTTCTCCCCAGGGAAAACAAGGTGAGCTGTGACTAAAAGCTTATAGTGCCTACAGGGTTGAAGACTAAGGAAGCTAAGCACTAAGGGCAAGCATTTCTGTAATTGCCACTTGTAACTATGTTATTATTTTTGATGCTTCTTTCAATTTGTTTTAAATTTATTTAAATATATTTTTATTGTTGATAGTATTGCAGATATCTCCCATTTCTCCCCTGTACCCCTTTTCTCCCAGCTCCTAAACACCCGCTCCAGATCTTCGCTACTCTATTGCCTGTGTCCATTAGCCATGCATATAAGTATTTGCGTTCTTTGGTTTATCTTTTCTCCTCCCAATCCCCACATTGGACTCCTGTCAAATCTTATTTGGTTCCATTGAGCCCATATGCTGTACAGTTGAATGCTTCCCTCTCCCCTTTTTTCTATGGCTTTATATTGAACAGGCGCTCACAGCTTTGCATGATCCATAGATCTTATTTGCATGACATTAATGTCCTCATTCAACATTAATGTCCCTTTATCCATCCAAGATTGTAGAGTATGTATGCCCCTTTGTACTATAGATGAAACCCATTATAATCAGCAGCACCAAAAGGTGTGTTGGGTTAGCCATTTCAATTTGAAGTAAAACTACCACTGAAGATAGAAAACCACTCTATGTAAATTTCATTGTATGTATTATACTTCTGGGGAAATTTAGGCATGTGGAAGAAATTATTTTGAAAAATTTTATAGATTTTTAAGTGATTTCATGAGCATAGAAAAATGTCTGCTTGAAAAATGTTATTGATGATAGATACAAGAACTCTTAATATTGCATGGTGTACACAGACTGTATACTTGTGTTATTCAAGAATTTTAGGGATAGTGAAAATCTGATTTAATCCTGTAAAGCAATTTAAGATATTATTGCCAGTTACAGTTCTTAGAAATTCAAACCTATGTCACTTACGAGCCAGGTAAAATTTCTTATCAATCTGTGAGAAGGCATGCACTGGCAGATTCCCTTCTCTAATCAACTAATCTCTCTCAATGAACAAACTAATAAAATTTATATGCTAATATGCAAAGCAGATTTCCCTTGACAGCAAATAGTTTTGTACTAGGGAAGAAAGAATTTTAAGATATAAAATCTATTAACATTAGGAGAAAAGGATTTTTAGGTATCTTAAAGAGAAGAATGTCAAAAAATAGAAAGCCTTGGGAAGGGAAGCAAAATATTGAGAGCTGAAGAGAACAGAAATACGAAGGACTCTTCTTTATGGGAATATACCTGTGGTATTTGGGTGATGAACCACTATTTTTATGGGATATTTGTACTTTTTACTTGAGTATATTGATATGCTAATGTGAATAGAGAAAGGAAAAGGGGTATAACAGAGATATTTGTAATTTTAAGATATGTGGACCAGCAGTTTCATTTTTTTACTTTAAAAAGCATCAGAGCCACTGCATAGACTTGAAGACCAAAGGAAAGTTGAAAAGGGAATTTGATCTTTGCGACATCTTGAACAGGAAATGGGCAAACATAAAATGGGTTGGTCAGGTGAGGATGGGTCTGTCCCACTTTAACCACAGATCACTAAGACAGTAAATTTTACCGTTGGTAGAATTAAGTCACTTAAAAGTGCTTCTAGAATATTAGTTTCTCTCATTACTTCCTTGAGTAAAGGATAGCATATTCTCATTTCTTGGCATAATAGGACGTAGGACAATATTTTGCTTCCTAGTTTGCTTTGTTTGGGAAGTGGGTGTTGACATTCATGTAGATAAAAATTTTTTGTTACTAATAAGCATTATCAACATAATTCAAAAACAGTTGCACAAAACTGAGTAATTTTTAAAAGACTATATGTCATCATGACTAAAGTATTATGAGACTGCCACATGTTCTTATATATCAAATCCTGTTCTTTTTCCATCCCCACAGACAGCATTGCTAATCTCTGAGCCATGAGACTGAGACAGGCCAAATAGAATGTGGGTAGAATGATGCACACTGTCTTTGATTTGTTCACAAAACCTTCCAACACAGGATCCTCCATGCTCTCCCCCAATCAGCAGGCCAAATAGAGAGGACTCCAAGGATGAAAAGGAGAAAAGTCACATGATTGGAGGACCCTGCACCACCGAGTCATCCTTGGAGACAAGGTGGTTGGAGAGGAGCGCCTACATGGGATTTAAGAGAGAGAGAGAGACCTTATTCTGTTAAGCCATTGACATTTTGGACTTGGTTACATCTATTAGCCTGCCCCAACTTGGTATAGAGTTTGCATCGAATTGCCTGGGTAAAAAATGTCATTGCATCACTAGCTGTATAACCTTGTACTTAACCACTCTGATCCAGTGTCCTTGTATGCAAAATGCTGAGAGTAACATTACCTACCTCATAGGGTATTTGAGGAAATGGAAGGAAGGAGACAAACAGTCCTGTAATAACCCAGGCATATAAGTATAATATATAGTAATTTTATTCCCAAAGAAGAGTCTCATCTTAAGATTATATCCAAATAAGGGTTTCTTTTAGAATTTGATAGAGTACTGTAAACTGATTTGTAAAATGAAAGGCTATTCACTGAAGGAATGCTAAGTTTTCTAGAAAGAAAATGAGGACTAGAGGAAGAAAAGAAGGGGGCAAGAATGAAGACTTCTATTTTCTAAGTAGCTTGTGCACTAACTGAACTTTGCTAAGAGGTCTGACACAGCAAGGAGGTAACTATCCCTCAGCATTAGGTAGTTACGGTGGACTTACTCTTGTGGTTATCTGCAACAGTCTCTTGGATGTCTCTCTGCTTTGGATATGAGTCTATTGAATCTTCTCCTCACCCGAACCCTCTCCCTTACTCTGGCTTTATTTACCTCTCCTCAGCTGGCTTGCGAAAGTGAACCAAACTAAAAAAAAAAAATATACCAGGATCCCTTTGCCACTTAGTAAGCTTAATTCTAAGACACAGCGCCTATAAATAAAGCAATCTGATACCAGGAAACAAAAAAAAAAAACCCTCACCAAACCCACAACTGTGCATTTATAGCCTCTTCTATAAATAGATGAAGATTACAGGTTTTTAAAGTGAATGAGAGACTACAGCAAAAACTGTGTGAACTCAGACACATGAGTGAAGCATAAAATGTACTTCACGTAATAGAAATGGGTATTTACTCTGTACCAATGACAACAAAGTTAAACACAAGAAAATTAGTGCTTTGAAGGTTTGGAATGCCCTAGGTTTGGTCCCTTTGGAGTTTCTTAGAGGAAACTGCTCACTTTATAGGCAAATATGTGAGTTTAGCAGCTGGCTGTTTGTTCATCAACATCTTCACTTTTATGAAACCGAGCTTCTATTTTTTAGAAGTATCCAAAACACAGACAAAAGGATACATATCTGTGGAGAAAATGGAGCTTTTCACCCCAGAAATAAATTGTGTCTTTTCTGAGAAGAAAAATAAAAAAGTGGAGAACTTAAAAAAAGGAACAGCGAAGTGAGGTTTTCTGCATCGTTACGATGCCCAAGAGCGGTTCTGATGTGACGTGTTAGCAATGTACATGGAATTTTACTCTAGTGGTTTCTCTAAGGTTCAGCAAAAACAAGCAACAAAACAGCATGTTCTCACTGAGCCACAAGAACCATTTTCAGAGCTGACAGCATAGAGTTCCAGATTTCCTTTTTCTGACAGTATCATATGGTGGACTGGGAAGAAAAACCTTTCGATCTTGCATGGTAATTGAGTCTTGTAGGGCACTTACCTTCTGGAAGAGTATCTGGGCTCAAAGATCATGTGCAGTGCAGAGGTGAGTGTGAAATCAAAGGCTGACATTTCGTCAATCGGTGCAGACAAATTATTTCACTAAACTGGGCAGTTCAGTTGGGTAGGGCATGAGGCTACTTAGGCTCTGGGCATAATGGAACCATAGGACCTTCTGGCTATACCAGGCAACCTCCATACTCTGTAGCTTACAGGAGTATCAAAGGCTTCATCATCCTCAGTTGCCAAGAAACTTAAGAAACTCTCGTTTACATTGTTTAACCTAGTCCTAGAATTTCATGATGACACAACGTGGTTTAGTGTTGGTAACAGAGGTAATAGAGAATATCGACAAGTCCTGGGATAGGTTCCTTTAATTATGTGAATATTTCCTTTAATTATGTGGATATTTAATTATGTGAATATACTTACTTGGGGTTTCTCTAATTGGGAATAGCTTCAACATGATTTGGAGCCCTTAGTTTCCAGGAATAGACTCTTTCAATTAAGACACTTATATGCATTTCTCCTGCTACTATTCTGCACTAAAAAACAACAACAACAAAAACACACAAAAAGAAAACTCCTGGAAAAAGTACTAGAGAAGGTCAATCTTACCTCAAAGTTTGAGGGGTTGGAATGGCAGATTTCTGAAGCTCCTTGCAGCTCTAAAAGTCCAGACTACTTACAAAGGCTCGTACTGGCTTCTTCAGTCATTAGGTGGACATATACTATTAAAATGATGAGGCCTTGCCTTCTAAAAGTGTAGTTAAGGGGAAACCATTTTCCCTCATCACAGCCCTGGGACTATAAATCATTTGTTGTGCTAAGATATGCAGACACTGACACTGGGCAGCATAGTTTGTTCTTGGCATTTGACATGCCACATTAAACCCCCGATGGGTACGTTGTTAAAAAAAAAAAAAAAGCAAGCCGTGTTACTATATTTTCTTGCTTGTTAAAATTAAACTAAGCTTTTAATTAACATCTAATTAACACTGCCAGGTGAAGTACTTTAGTATTGTCATTTTTCTAAGGAAATAATAAGGGATTCTCTTCTGATGGCTTTTTACTTTTGGAGGGGTCAGCAAAGTCCCCAATTCAGACTCTTGCTCCAATATAGGCTGATTCATTCCAAATCCTCAAAGAGCAATCTCCTTATATAATTTTCTTTTTTTCACAATGGTCACAGTTCTCTAGCCACATAATAAAAATCATGCAAATCTGAGTTTGCTTACACTAAAGACAGGCTTATTTGAATAGGCAGACCAGTGTTCATTCACTTCAGTGTGAATGAAGCCTAATGCTATGTTTTTCCATGTGACTTTAGCTGAGCTGCAGTCAGCAAAGCCTACAACACATATTGCTATACTTATGGGTCTGATTTGCGGCAACTGTGGCATCTAATTGTGTTCTCAGTCCTGGATTTAGCTTTATTCTTCTGATCAGCCATGGAGAGGGATATTATGTACTATTAGCAATCAGTACATTTAATTTAGATTTTGCTGCTTTTGTTGCATCAGGAGTCAAAAGGTAACCCAACAAATTTTAGATGAAGACTAAAATAGGTTTTCTATGTTTCATACACAACAGTGAAAAATATAGGATTGCATATATGCCTTGCACGTGTGCGCACACACACACAAATGGACTTTATGTACATACATACAAACATTCCCCCATGTTGGTTTTTCTTTGATAGATTTCATAGTAATGTAAAACCATATATTCAAAAAAAGTTTCTTATTCATATTACCATCATAATAATACAACTCATTACTACTTTATTACTAGGCTAACTTAGAAAAGATTCAAACATTCATTCTAATACCCTTTTTTTAAATTTCCTTGCTTTTTTCTAGGATTCTGCAGAATTAAAAGTAATACTTATTATTTTTATTTATTTATTTATTTTAAATACATTTTATTGATTTTTTACAGAGAGGAAAGGAGAGGGATAGAGTCAGAAACATCAATGAGAGAGTAACATCGATCAGCTAGTTGCCTCCTACTGGGGATATGCCCGCAACCAAGGTACATGCCCTTGATCGGAATCGAACCTGGGACCCTTCAGTCTGCAGGCCAACGCTCTATCCACTGAGCCAAACTGGTTAGGGCTAATACTTATTATTTTTAGCTTGCATGTTTTATGACAATTTCCACAGTTGTGGCCAGGTTCTGTAGACATTTGCCTAAAGCCTTAAGTAGTATTAAAATATTTTTATTTTATTTTTTACAGATGTTAATTAGCTTCTGGGATACATATACATCAGCGATGAGTGAGTTGTTACATTTTCCATTGTTTTGATGCTGGGTGAAATCTCTTTCAGTTGACGGGCATCTGTGTAATTGGCCAGAAATTTGCATGGCCAAGTACTCTCTTGAATTGCTCCTTAACCATTCTCTGTGCTATCAGTAAATCTTAGATTCCTCCTCAACATGGAAGAAATGAAATCTTGTATTTCCACTAGTATTAGGAAGCTGAGGGTAAAGAAGAACAGGAAATGGAAGCAGAGAATATTAAGAATGCAAAGTCCTGGCAGGTGTGGCTCAGTTGGTTGGAGCTTTGTCTTGTATACCAAAGGGCTCTGGGTTTGGTTCCTGGTCAGGGCACATGCCTGAGTTGCAGGTTCGGTCCCCAGTTGGATGACCAATCAATGTTCACATTGGTGTTTCTCTCCACCCCCCTTCCCTCTCTCTAAAATGAGTGTGCATGTCCTTGGGTGAAGATTTAAAAAAATAAGACTTAGAAGAAAAAAAAGAACATTGAGAAAACTAAGTTATGATTCTATCAAAATGCTGATTATACTGGGAATTATTCAATTAGGTTCCAAATTAAGAATAAAGTGTTTTTTGTTTCTCACTTTTAGAAAAACAAGAGACAAGAGACAACAACCATAAAAAGTGTAGAATTTGAGTTTGAGAGAAAAAGGCATGATCTACTACCCTTTGCGACAGCATGGAGGGACCTGGAGATGATTTTGCTACTTGAAATAAGCCAGGCAGAGAAAGATAAATATATGCTCTCACTCGTATGTGGAATCTAATGAACACAATAAACTGATGAACAAAATGGAACCAGAGGCTTGGAATCATGGAACAGGCTGACCAATCACAAAGAGAAGAAGGGGGAGGGAAGAAATTAACCAAAGACCTTATATGCATATATGCATTAACCATGAACACAGACAATAGTTTGGTGAAGGCCTGAGGTGGGCCAGGTGTGGGGTGGAAGGGGTCAATATGGAAAAAGGAGGACATCTATAATACTCTTGACAATAAAGATTTTTAAAAAAGAAATTATAAGGGCATTGACTGATTCCTGACCTCCCCCTCCAAAAAAAAAGAAAAGAAAAGCAAGGCAAAGAAGGTAAGGGGTAGGCAGAAGGGGTGGGGAAGAAAGAGGAGGAGAGGGAAGGAAAGACTTTGTGCCCCTCCCAAGAAGAACACACTAAACAACCAACCAAACAACAACAAAATTCCGCCTGCTGCCATAGAATGAGGGCTATGGGGCACTGCAGAAGGCTCTGTCAGAAAAAACTATAGTGAGGCAGAAGAGCAAGGAAGTTTTCAGAAGTTTCCCATTAGTAAAGTCTAATGCAAATAGAGCTGGCCCTCCACTTACCAGAAAACCAAATAAATTATGTCATTCTGTTATTGGTGATACGATGAGACTTCAGTCCATGTCTTCTTAAAAGAAAGACTTCAATCAAGAGACAAAGTGCAGCAAAGAATTTATTGGCTGCAGCCCAAACCCACTTAGGACAGTGAAATAGGAAGGGCATAGAAGAAGCAACGGGAGAGTGTAGGCTGAGCTGCTTTGGCTCACTGGGAGTCAGAGGAACAGGGGCCTTGGAGACAGGATCAGGGGGTTAGCTCATTGGGAACTGCTGCTGCCCATTGCTCCCCTGGTTGCAAGTCTTGTGGGAAACCTTAGAGGGAAGAGAATGGAGAGGGTATACTTCCGGGCAAGAGCTCCAGCTGGGCCCTTTGTGTTGAAGATATTTATCTCGCTCTGGCAGGTGAGAATCTTAGGGGAGGCCTCAGAGGAGGGTCTCAATAGAATATTCATCAGTTTTCCAGGTGTGCTCCTTCAGAGTCCTGGTTTCTGCTGATTGGTCATCACTAGGGCAGGAGGTCATTAGTCAATGCAGCTGGTCCTGAGGCAACCACAGCATCACTTGTCTGGTTTTGCTGCTTTTCTGGGCCTAGAGCTGAAATACAACTGAGGCCTAGTTGTTGTCTTTAGGGAGGGAAACATCAGGGAGTCAAAAGCACATGATCAGTGATATGCTAGAGGAGGAAAGGTTACCCTGGGGAAACCCTGGACTTCCCACCCTGTTGAGCTTCTGTACCTGGCCCATCCTCCTTGCTCTGCTCATGTCTGTCTAAAGGCCTATAACAATTCCCTGAAGTATTATGATAATCAAGGTTTCCTTTTTATTTAAAAACTGGAGGCCCAGTGCACGGATTTGTGCACTGGTGGGGTCCCTCAACCTGGTCTGCAGGGATCGGACTGAAACCAGCTCTCTGACATCCCCTGAAGGGTCCCAGGTTGTGAGAGGGTATAGGCCAGGCCAAGGGACCCCACCGGTGCACGATTGGGGCTGGAAGGAAATGCGGGAGGACTCCAGGGTGTTTCCGGCCTATCTCGCCCAGTCCCAAGCGGCCAGACTCCAGCAGCAAGCTAACCTACTGGTCAGAATGTCTGCTCCCTGGGGGTCAGTGTACATCATAGTGACTGGTCAGATGGTTGAGCGGTCAGACACTTAGCACATTCGACTTTTATTATATAGGATGGAACTTCTGTATCACAATGGGGGAAAAACAGCCATATTACAATTTAAACATTTGGTTCTGTTTATTTTTCTTGGAGTGAGCATTTCTATCCATCATTAGCTCAAAACACCTAACATACATGGAACTAAAAATCACATACAGAAACAACAAAAGAATAACAACAATAACAGTTTCAACAATGGAAGTGGCACTTGGTCATTGTTACGGATATGAGGACTGGGGTATGAAGTTGACAAAGGAGAGCAGGAAAGAGGGTTTGGTCCAAGATGACCCATAATAATGAAAACTGAACATGGGACTGAGCCCTGGGAAAGACCTGCAAAGTGCACCTGAGCTGAAATGCATCATTACTTGGGGCTTCCAAAGCATTCTGTAAGTTAAGCCGGGCTTTTACCTTTTGAATCATTTGCAAGGATGTCTTCAGCCTCTCAGCAAATGAACCTTCTAATACTTAACGAGCAGTAAGTATGTTATAAGCAGTCATCTCAAGCCTGGGACAAGAAACTGTATTTCTCTGCTTTCATTCCCTCTTATTGTCCCTGCTTCCTTATCTTTTCCCCACCTAAACAGAGTCATTAAAAAAAAAATCTAAGGTGCCTATGTTTTCAGTCTATGGCCGAGACCATTCTTATGATATTTTTTGACTAATTCTGATATAATATATTGTATTTGGCACTGAAATCAACTGTTGACTAGTCTACCTAAATACTATCCTGTACAAATATTAGCATGGGGAGCCATATAGCAGAACAATCAACAGATTACAGATCACCTGCTAAAGAGATGTCAGAATGGGTAGGCGATGGAAATGGGTGGCCATGGGCATCACACGGGGCAGCGTATGTGAAAGGACTCTAAATGACAGAGCACTTTGGACATTAAGGTCATTATTACTGTTGTCATTATGGTATAACAACTGTTCCACTCTGGGGAAAATAAACCCCAAGAAGGCAAAAGTTCTGGCCAGATTTAATTCAAGGAATCATTTCCTCTCCATGTCTAGCAGTTGGCACTTGGCAATGATAATGTAACTTATGGAGAGATACACCTTGGATCTATAAAATAGAAATTTGAGTATACAAATATATATCATGAAGTATGGTAGGGTACAAATTGATGTAAAAATACGCTCTTCTTTCCCTGCTTCATGAATTTTAAAAGCATATATTTTTGTGTTTTTGAATGTTGAAGCAAAGTTAGTATAAACCCTTTTGGTTTTTGTAAAGAAATGTTTTCACAGTATATGTTATTACAGTGCTGAAATCTTATATGTTAAATAGCCATCTGAAATATTTTGGACTTAACCAAAAATAACTAAACATTAATATAGATATTGTTTGGGTAGTAAGAATGGAGTGGTAAGAACGGAAATTCATTCAGATGTGCTATTTGGCCCGTTTTGAATTAAGTGTTTGAGACAGTCAAGTAGACCTATGGGTAAGAAGTGCTGTAGGACGATGGTTAATCAGGAAGAGATTTCTTTCCTGCCCTCAGCCTAACTAGTAATTGTGGGAAAATACTTGTACCAAGAGAGCATTTCTTGGGTAAGTGTTTGACAATCAAACATTCTTCAAGATGGTGCAGCTGCTCAGGTTCAAGAGAACACGGGGTGTCAATAACCTTGCATCATGAGGACAAATCCCACGGCTTTTGGAAGCTACTCGCTGTTCAAGAATTCTGGGAAACTATTTGAAGGAAAATCTTTTCATTTCTTAGGTCACTGCTATCATGTTACTGGCCTTCATTGCAATTCCAGTTAAATTATAAAGTGCAATAGGTGATGTTGAACCTTAAGAAATAATGTAATGAGCACAACCACCCTGCACGGAATCCCAAGTTCAAATTACTGGCAGAGTCACATCATCCATATCTGAGAATGTATAGAGTCTTGATCGTCATTGTTGTTGTCTTCAATAGCATCATCACAGCATCTTTAGCATCACAGTTGCAGTACATCATCATGTCAAGTGGTGTGGCAAGATCAGAAAAACCAATATCAAGACACTGTCCAGTTTGGATGTGTAAATATTATCCTGTGTTTCTTGGCCCATTTAGCAAATACTTTCTTTTCAGTGATAAACCTATGGCCTCCATATGGGGCATGTTCATGAAGAAAATATTCGTCACACTCATCTCTTCCTTGTTCATAGTAATGGTAGGGGACTTTTCTATACCCTTCTGTCCTAGAAAAGAAAAAAAAAAAAGGAGAGAAAGATTGAGATGAAGAATAAAGCATTCATTTACAAGAATACATTATAGGCCCAGGAACTGCATTTACTTGCAAACCTATGCATGATTCTAGTCCATGAACTCAGTTAAAACTATTATGTATAAAAGCTTTTAGGAAGATGCACTAGGTCCTTAGTGCTTTAATAAATCAAATAAAATTTATATATCACACCAATTACATTCAAACATATAGCTATCCTTTGAAGGAAGAAATGGTGCATAATGGAAACGAGCTTTGCATAGCCCAATGCTCTTACAGAGCTTGAAGGAGCTTTGTGATTTTTCAGAGTAAAATATTAGGTTCATCTTTGCTCCAAGATGCTTTGAGTTAGGGTAGAAATATTTGATCACAAAGATTGTGGCTTAATTACCATTTTGAAAATATGATTAAAATACTCTCTGAATTATATTGTGCCAATTATTGGTAGGGAAATACATTTCATTACCTTGATGAAGCATGGGAGGTTTGTTTTATTATCTAATTAGAAACTATCCCACCAGCAGGGATATATGTGGATAAAGACACCCATTTTAAATGAGGATCTGGTAGATTATTCACTTATTTCCAGACATTCTTGCTAAGCTGTCAGCTTCTCAGAGGCTCCGGGATATTTTGTTCTTCATGATCAAATATAGCCATTGAGTAGATAGCCATCTCTCACGTCATTAGCCCACCAGAAAGGACAAACTTGCTTTCAAATTAACCACTAATGTTGTTCTGTACTTCTAAGCCACAAGTCCCTGATATGCCACTGATTAAGGGGGAAATGTTTCCTCCGACATTTGCCATTAGGCGATGGTAAATATTTTTCTTTTTATCACTCCTAAAAGTCATAGCTCAATGCACTGACAATGAAATGTCATATCAGCATAGAACACCGGGAAATAATTGTTGCTTTATCTGTTTGCCAGATTTATGGTATTAAAATGAATTGTGATATTTTGACAAGATATTAGAATTGGAGATGCATAAAAATAATTTCCTGTGATCTTACTTGCAGTAGGTGTCATTTATCATCCCGTAGACGTGAATGCCATAACAGGCATCCATAGCCAGAATGAAGGTAAACCACCCAGTGCTGAGATAAGAACCAGACTGGACTCTGTGGGGGGGACAAAAACAACAAACGAAACAAAACAACACAGAAAACATACACAGAGCAACAATAAGTGTGATGAGGAACAAGCCACTTTCTGTCAAAAATGCAGCACTTGTTATCAGGAAAAAGCATAAAGAAACTTGACAATCTGTCAAAGAGTCACGCTTATTTTGAATTATCTTTGAATAATTTATGGGTGTGCTCCCACTCTGACTACCTTGAGCCTAGAAGCAATGTTGCATGGTAGAGAAGCCATATGGCAAATATTTGAAGTGAAATAATTCTGCTTCCTTCGGGCGAAAAATAATTTGTTTGATTTTCTGTATGACACAAATGAGTGCTGTATGTCAGAAGACAGGCTTTCTGCAAGTTGCTTGGAGCCCTGATGAGAACTGAGTGATAATAGTGCTATCTGCTATCCTGGACATATCGCCTTCTCTCAGGCTTATTGGGTTCCTAAGTGTAAATTGGATGCAGTGTGAGTGAATGACTTGGTCTATGAAAGTATCTGAAAAGTTTTCCTTCACTGTTTTGCAGGCATCGTGAGACCAGACTTTTCCTTTGTAAGACCTGTCTTAACCATCTCTTCAACACATTTTTATTGAACACCTACTATGTGCCCATCACTATTGTAGATGCTGAGGATACAGTAGTTATCAAAACAATCAAAGCTTTTGTCTTCATGGAGACCAGTGGATTGGATTTGGAGATGGCTATGGTATAAACTATAAAGGTTGGCCATGGAATGCTTTTTTGATAATGGGAAGGATTAAAGATTTAAAAGGAGGGAGGGAGTTGGTTAGGGAAATAGGAAGAAGCCATGTGGACTATATTGGGAAAGACAAGCTCATGTGTGTTGCTTTGGACCACCTCTTGGTCACATAAGAATGGGCCAGGGGCCTGGAACACTTCCTCACCTAAAGATAAGTAATTCTCACAGCCTGTGCTGGACTTGCCACTTTGTGTGGGACTATCTTACCCTGTTTCAGAGTTAAATTTTTTCCCCAATTATGATTGACATTCAATATTATATTCATTTTAGGTGTACAGCATGCATGTCAAACTCAAAGGCTAACTCAGGCCAAATAAACAAAGTTTAAGTTTACATGGGCCACAAAAAAACAAAAGCTTCAATTTTCATAGAAACATAAGCTTATTTCAATAGAAACATGCTGAATACAAAGGGCTGAAATAAATGAGTAATTGTTAACATAAAATAAAACATTTTAATAAAAATTAATATTTTTTGTCTTGAACATTAACTTACCAGACACTGAATAACTGCACAAATTAATAAGCAAAACACAAATAAATCTATTTTTCTTGTTCTGCAAAAGCAAAAATTTCCTGTTGCACACACTAAACAAGACAGTACAAGACTAATGATATGGCAATTGGTGGCTAAAATATCCACTGCTAGTATTAGTGGAGAGAAATAGTGTGCCTGTGTATAAGGCACGAAAGGGAAATGAATATAACACAATTATAGTAATCAGTCATTAGTGAAAGTTGAACTTTGTTATTAATAATTAGAGGACTGGTGCAAAAATTCATGCACCGGTGGGGTCCCTTGGTCTGGCCTGTGGGATTGGGCTGAAACTGGTTTTCTGACATTGCCTGAGGTGTCCTGGATTGTGAGAGGTCACAGGCCAGAACAAGGGATCCCACAGGTGCACAATTGGGGCTGTGGAGGGATGCAGGAGGTTGACCAGTCAGCCAGGGACCACAGGAAGGCTCTAGGGCATGTCCAGCCCATTTCGCTCAGTACTGATCGGCCAGACCCCAGCAGCAAGCTAATCTAATGGTTGGAGCATCTGCCTCTGGTGGTCATTGCACATCATAGCAACTGGTCAACCAGTTGACTGTCTACTCCCAGTAGTCATAATGAGCAGTTGAAAGGCCTTAGCATGTCATTAGTATATTATGCTTTGATTGGTTGAACAGATGACCAGACAACTGGACAATTAGCACATTAGGCTTTTATTATATAGAACTAGGGGCCCAGTTCACAAATTCATGCACCTTGAAAGGAACTGTGGGCCATGAGGCTACGGTGGGCACAGGGGCTGGTCTCTGCCCATCCTTTGTGTCCCCGCCTGGCCCTCAGTCTCCTCTCTACCAGCAGCCCAGCTCCTGCTGCCACTGCTCTCACACACTGATGCCATCATTCTGTGTCAGTGTGGCTTGCACCCGCTGACAGCACAGAGTGTGGGGCCAGAGCCAGCAGCAGATGTGAGTGGAGCCAGCACTGTCAGCGGGTATGAGCAGCAGCTGCTGCCCCAATCACCCCTCAGGAGCAAAAGGAGGTGGAGAAGCCCTCAGGGGCAATTGGGACTAGCAGCCACCGCTCGTACCTGCTAATGGCACCGAGTAATCAGACCCAGCACCAGGCGCCAGCTGTGGGTGCAAGCAGGGCTGGTGCTGGCCGTGGGTTTGAGCAGCAGCTCTGGTGCCAGCAGTGGGTGTGAGTGGTGGCTGCCAGCCCCTATTGTCCCTCAGGAGCAGGGGGAGGTGGAGAAGCCCTGAGGGGCAATCAGGGCCAGCAGCCACTGCTTGCACCCATTGATAGCACCAAGCAATTGGGCCGGTGCCAGGTGCTGGCAGTGGGTGCAAGCAGTGGCTCTGGTGCCAGTAGTGAGTGTGAGTGCCAGGCAGGATCATGGTGTACAGGAGCAAAGAATTTTCAGTAACCACCAGAGGCTTGCCCCGATGACAGTGATTGGTGCCCCACCTTGGTTTGGCACCCCTGCTCAGCTGCTACACCATCCCGCCATGGCCAACACTCACCATGCGCACCCCCTTGCGGTCAGCACACGTCATAGCGGCCAGATGTTCGGTTGTTCAGTTGTTACACCGTTTGGTCTATTTGCATATTAGGATTTTATATATATAGATTATGTATAACAGGATATTGTAAAAGTTAAGTTACAAAATTTTTATTAAAATGTTTCTTACATGCCATTATATTGGCTGGGCTGTGAAAGTATTCATTGTGGGCTGCATGCAACCCACAGGCCACAAGTTTGACATGCTTGGTGTACAGCATAGTGATTAGCCATTTATGTAACTTCAATGTTATCCCCTTCAATAAGTCTAATATCTACCCAGCCCCACACATAGCTATTACAATAACATGGACTATATTCCCTACCACATGCTTTACATCATCATGACTATTTTGTAACTGCCAATGTTCTTGTTAATGCCTTTACCTTTTTCACCCAGTCCCCTAAGCCCTCTCTTGTCTGGCAATCATCAGTTTGTTCTCTGTACCTGTAAGTTTGGCAGTTCAATTATTTTGTTTTATAGATTCCACATGAGTGAAATATATGATATCTGTCTTTCTCTCTTTGATTTATTTCACTTAGCTTTATGGGCATGTCTTTGTTCCTTTTAAGTGTGTATCATGTGTCACATGGCTGACCTCACTGCTAAGTCTGTTCCCAGAAAAGAGGGGAAGGGTCCTTCATTTTGTGGCACAAAAGGGTTGCATGCAGGCCACTGACCCTGCGTTAGACACTGGGAGAGACCAATAGGCCCTGGAGGTCCATGCCCATTGCTAGTACTGATCTTGTTCTGTTTCTTCCCTATGTGAGTGCAGTGCTGTTCCATCTAGTGTTTGTGCTGTATTTGCTTCCGCAACTCAGATACCAACAGGCAGTGGGCAGAAGAGCTTGGATTTCTACTCTTGGTGACAGATGCTGCTTGCTCAACAGACGCTATGAGAGAAAAGTATTTCAGGAAAAGGAAATGCTAAGGGCAAAATCACAAACATGCAAGTGTGCTTGGTATTTTAAGGAAGAGATGGTAAGAGTAATAACTGAAGGGTGAGAAATAGTATTGATTAAGGGGTGGAGTGGTCTGCCAAGTTCTCAATAGTTCAAGGGAATGTTTTGATGACAGGCAGAATCTACATACTTGTTTTTAGCCATGGTGACCCCTTCCACCCAAAACAGACAATGAACAATCTCCTTAAGTCTCTCCCCATAGGGGTATCTGGCTCACCCCAGGTTGCTTGGCATCTGTGTAGCACCACTTCTAAAAAGACTAAATGTCCCACATCTAGACCTCTTTGCCTATGGAAGCACAGCCGACTCTCCTCCTACTGAGAACCTCTCTATGGATATAGTACTCCAGCCAGTAGATGGTCCTCACTGAAGTCCAATATTGCTGATGCATTTCTCCAGTACCAAGCTTTCAGCATGCTGTAATTTGAACCACGAATCATTTGATATATATATATATATATATATATATATATATATATATATATATATATATATTAGAGGCCTGGTGTGCAAAAATTTGTGCACTCGGGGGAGGGGGTCCCTCAACCTGGCCTGTGCCTTCTCACAGTCTGGGACCCCTTGGGGGATGTCCACCTGTTGGCTTAGGTCCACTCCCCAGGGTATTGGGCCTAAGCTGGCAGTCAGACATCCCTCTGGCAGCCCAGGAGCCCTTGGGGAATGTCCACTGGCCAGCTGGGAGCAGGCCTAAGCTGTAATTGGACTTCCCTAGCACTTCTGAGGAGGCAGGAGAGGCTCCCACCACCACCGCTGTACTGGCAGCTGTCAGCCTGGCTTGTGGCTGAGCAGAGCTCCCCCTGTGGGAGCACACTGACCACCCGGGAAGCTTCTTCATTGAGCGTCTGCCCCCTGGTGGTCAGTGTGTGTCACAGTGACCAGTCATTCCCAGTGGTTCTGCTGTTAGGGTCAATTTGCATATTACCCTTTTATTATATAGAATAGAGGCCTGGTCATGGGTGGGGCTGGCTGGTTTGCCCTAAAGGGTGTCCCAGATCAGGGTGGGGGGTCCTGCTGGGGTGCCTGGCCAGCCTGTTTAAGGGGCTGAGGGCCATTTTCAGGCTGGCCACATCTCTTCAGGGAGGGAGGTCCTATTGAGGTGCCTGGCCAGCCTGAGTGAGGGGTTGAGGGCTGTTCGTAGGCTGGCCACGGCCCCCAGAGACCCAAGTTTCCAGGGAAGCTGGCTGGAAGCAGGGATCTGGGATTTATTTATCTTCTATAATTGAAACTTTGTTGCCTTGAGTGGAGGCCTCAGCTGGCCAGGGCAGATGGGAAGCTTGGCTTCCTCCATTGCTGGGGCAACCAAGCCTCCTGCTTGCTGTCAGCCATCTTGGTTGGGTTAATTTGCAGATAGTCGCTCTTATTGGCTGGTGAGCATGGCTTGGGGCATAGCAGAGGTGCAGTCAATTTGCATGTTTCTCTTTTATTATACTATCTAATAAAAGAGTAATGTGCAAATTAGGCATCACTCCATCACAAAGATGGCCGCCCCCATAGCCACAAGATGGCGGTGCCCAGTCTGGCTCAGCCCCGCCACTGAAGTGGTCAGGTCTGTTAGTCAGGCAGGTGGTGAGGGAGGCAGGGGGCCCAAGGGGCAGAACAGGCTATTAGAGGGGGCTGAGGGTCCCCTGCCCAGGCCAGAAGCCTTTGCCAGAGGCCTCAGGCATGGGCAAGGGAAGAGCCAGTGATGGGAGGGGACGGGGTAGGGCCAGTGATCAGAGGAGTATGAGGGTGCCCTACCCAGGTATAAGGCCTGGGCCAGAGGCCTCAGGCCTGGGCAGGGGAAAGGCGGGAGATCACAGGGGCCTGGCCTCCGCAGAGCCAGCAATCGGAGGAGCAAAGGTGGAGCCCGTGATCGTAAGGGTCTGGGAAGGCAAAGCAGGGGTCTGGGGGTCCCCTGCTCAGGCCTTCAGCCTTGGCCAGAGGCTATAGTGGGGCAAGGGTAGAGCCGGCGACGGCGGAGGGCAGGATCAGAGCTGGTGATCGCAGAGGCCTGGACTCTGTGCAGCCGGCGATTGGAGGGGCTTGGGGGTCTCTTGCCCAGGAAAAAGAATAATATGCAAATTAACCCTCACTCCTCACAAAGATGGCGGCAGCCAGGGAGCTGTAGTGAGGCAGGAGGCTTGCATTGCCCTGGCAATGGAGGAAGCCACGATTCCCACCTGCCCTGCGGGCCCTGAGCTCCACTCCAGCAACAAGGTTTCAATTACAGAAGGTAAATAAACCCAAGATACCTGCTTCTAGCCGGTGGCTTTTAAGCGGGACCAAGGCAATAAAGTTTCAAGTATAGAAGTTAAATAAATTCCAAATACCTGCTTCCAGTCTACAGCCATGGCCAGCCTGATAACTGCCCTCAGCTCCTCACCCAGTCTGGCCAGGCGCTCCAGTGTAGACCCCACCCTGAATGGGCTGTGGCCAGCCTGAAAACAGCCCTCAGCCACTCACCCAGGCTGGCCATACTCCCATGGGGTGAGGGTCCCCCCTGGGGGGTTTGACAGCCATCATCCCCTCACCCAGGCTGACCAGGCACCCTAGCAGGACACCCTTCAGGGCAAACCAGCCGACCTCTACTTGTGCACCAGGCCTCTGTCCTATATAATAAAAGGTTAATATGCAAATTGACCCTAAGAGCAGAATGACTGGAATGACTGGTCACTATGACACACACTGACCACCAGGGGGCAGATGCTCAATGCAGGAGCTGCCCCTGGTGGTCAGTGCACTCCCACAGGGTGAGCTCTGCTCAGCCACAAGCCAGGCTGAAGGCTGCCAGCACAGCGGTGGTGGCGGGAGCCTCTCCTGCCTCCTCAGCAGCACTAAGGATGTCTGACTGCAGCTTAGGCCTGCTCTCCACTGGCAAGTGGACATCCCCCAAGGCCTCCTGAGCTGCCAGAGTGATGTCTGACTTCCAGCTTAGGCCCAATCCCCCAGGGAGCAGGCCTAAGCCAGCAAGTGGACATCCTCCGAGGGGGTCCCAGACTGCGAGAAGGCATAGACCAGGCTAAGGGACCCTTCCCCCCGCCCACGGATGCACAAATTTTTGTGCACCGGGCCTCTAGCCTCTAGTATTATATATATATATTACACACACACATATATAATATATATACTGATCGACCAGATTATTTTGACAACCCCATCAGTACCTCCTTGGGTAACCTTTTGCCTTCAACACTGCGGCGAGTCTTCTTGCCACTGACTCCATGAAACGTTGAAAGGAGATGCAAGGAATCTGACACCATGCCTGATGAAAAGCACTGTCCAGTTCTCTGAGATTTGACGGCTATGGAACCAGCTGCTTAATGGTTCTTTAAGTTTTTCCCAAAAATGCTCAATTGAATTGAGATCTGGTGATTGTGGGGGCCACCTAAGCAAGGTAAAGTCTCCCTCATGTTCTTGAAACCACTCCTGCACAATATGAGCACCGTGGCATGGTGCATTGCCTTGTTGGAAGAAGCCATCTCCATTGGGATACGCCATCAACATGATAGGATGAACTTGATCAGCAACGATACTTAGGTATATTGTGCTATTCAATTGTTGTTCCACACAAATCAAAGGGCCCAAATCATGCCAAGAAAACCAAATCATGCCCCAAACCATAGCACTGCCCCCACCAGCTTGTAGGGTTGTACTCATGGGTGTGGGGTACATGGTTTCATGCTGTTTCTGCCACATTCTCACTCTGCCATCTGCATGATGCAACTGGAAACGTGATTCATCGGACCACCTGACTTTTTTCCAATGATCGACTATCCAATCCTTGTGTTCCTGTGTGAATTGGAGACATTTTATCTTGGTAACTGCAGACAGCAAAGGTTTTCGAACAGGCCTTCAGCTTCCATATCCCATATGATGCAGTGCACGGCTAATTTCCCTACAAACGTCAGGTGGTCATAATAACCTGGCTGCTCAGTGTATATACCCATTCCTTCTGCTGACTTGTCACTGAATTTGAAATGCCATGGCGTAAGTACTTTCCTTTGTAGCTCCTGGCATGTCTTCTACATGGAAAATATTTTAGAAACGGGGTCACAATGAATTATGTGCCCGTTCCTTTGTCACAGGAATAGCAGCAGCAGCATGGGTTAGGAATGGGTGCCAAGTGGGTGGGGAGATGTACCACAGGGAGGTGAAGTACACACCGGGCAACTCTGCTTGTGCAGTGGGACCTGCAGTCAATCCCGCTCTCTGGAGTCTTAGGAGGAGCAGCAACTGCTTAAAGCTCCATCTGTTTAAAACATCCTTATTTGAAAACGGGGAGAGATCAGAAGAGGCAAGAGTCTTGCAAAAAGCTCTCAAATTGAACCTAGAAATGACGTATATATACTGCCTTTTTCTGGTTTTTATTCCCACTGAATTGTAAGCCCCCTTTTCCTCTTCTTGCCTTATATGACTTTCTACCTTCCCATCCTCTCTATCCTCCTTCTTCACCTGGTTGACCAAGCGTTAGTAGAGATCACTAAAAATTACAGCATCTGTTTATTTGATTAGCAAAACCACTCATTCACCCATTTCTTAATTTTTTCAACAAACATTTATTGGGGTCTTATTATATGTCACTGACTATACTAGAAGGTGGCAATGCATATTTTCTTCAAGAGTGTGTGGTCTAGTGGGGGAGGCATACATGTTGAAGCAATATAGTACAAACCCATGTGTTCTTCCTGAGTGGCTTCCCAGTGCAGCAGGGGGTCCTTCCCAGTGCAGCACAGGGGTCCTTCCCAGTGCAGCAGGGGGTCCTTCCCAGTGCAGCACAGGGGTCAGCTCCCAGTGCAGCACAGAATTGAGAGTGAGACTACCTGGTTCCATATCCAGCTCTGCCACTACTGAAATGACAGGCTTTGGACAGTCTATTTAGCTTCTTTTGTATCATCTTAGTTTCCTTGTCTCAAAAATGAGGTGGTTGAATTAAGTCATATCTAAAGTTTCTTCCAGTTTGGAAATCAAATGATCCTGTGATGATCACTCTCCATAGACAATCTGTTTTCATCTTTAAGCATTCCACAGTATCATGCTCCAAGCATGTTGGATGCATAATTAACAAAAACATCCATCAGTAAGACCACATTTAATGCCCACTTGTGTGATGGGCATGCCACTAAATCTCTGGAGTGTCTATTTTTATATGAAGTTTTTACCTTGCTATGGTGGTGGCTATCATCACAACTTTTGGAGGGAGGCGCTCTATGTTTACCTTGACACCAACTACACAACTGGACCAAGGTATTGAGGGTAGAGCGCACTTTGATTGAGAGATAAAATAAATCTAAATAAGAAAAAATAGTTTTATTTTTATGTGTGTTGTTTCTTGGAGTTGCTGTCAAGAAACCAAGATAACATTATAGCTCCAAGATAAAGAGGGGATCTTTTGTGTGGCATATGATCCACTGCTTTGCAAAACGCGCTTTTCTGGCTCACTCTATCCACCCCAGGTAGTCATTTCTGATGGTTCAACAGTGAATTTTCTGAGCAGAGCCCTCAAAGGATAAGTAAGGTACACTGTCCAGGTGGTTCCTCTGCATGTCATCTTCTTTTTACCATAGGAAAGGAGTTCAGGAATTTATTTCAGAGTTTAGCTCCTGACCAAAGATCTTTCCATTTCACCACATAATAAGAAAATCTTAACTAATAAAAGTGTAATATTGACATTGACCGTTTCTTCGGGACGCCCAACAGCCAATCAGAGCGATTGTATGCAAATTAACCCAGCCAACATGGCGGCCGCCACTCACAGAGTAAACGGCAGCTTCCATTGCAGCAGGAGTGAAAGTGAAACTGTCTGCGCGCTGGCTCGCTTATCCTTGCCTGAAGCAAAACATGTTTGCAACATTGTATAAATCATAGAATCCTCAGGAGTTGAAGGAAACAGCAGGCCGGGCCTGAGTCTAAGATAACAACATTGTTTAATTATAGAGGCCGTGAGGTGAAGCAGAGAGGAGGCTTCGTTACTAAGTCTGCCTTAAAGGAACAGCATCAATTATAGAAGATAAACAAACCCCAGAAACCTGCGTCCAGCCAGCCTTGCTGGGACATTGGGTCAATGGGAGCTATGGGCAGCCTTAAAGCCCCTCACCCAGGCTGGTCAGGCACGCCAGCAGGTGGACATCCCCAGAGAGGTACCAGACTGTGAGAGGGCACA
Organism: Murina feae; assembly: GCA_004026665.1. Taxonomy (NCBI): domain Eukaryota; kingdom Metazoa; phylum Chordata; class Mammalia; order Chiroptera; family Vespertilionidae; genus Murina; species Murina feae. Next base: position 54,724 of record PVJC01002443.1, on the reverse strand, counting down.
GGCTGGGCTGAGGGACCTCCCGAGTGCACAGAGTGGCTGCAGGGTGGAACAGTGCAGGACCCAGGACTGGCTAGTGAGAAAGAGGCGGCAGGGTTGGCGGCCTGCTTGGCAGCTCCTCAGGCCCTTTGAGGAACACCGGGGAGCAGGTAAGAGGTGGCAGGGGGTCGGTGGCCTGCTTGGCAGCTGCCCAGGCCATTGGAGGGGCATCAGGGAGCGGGAAAGAGGCAGTGGGGGGTCAGTGGTCTGCTTGGTGGACTTCCCAGGCCCCTTGCGGGGCACCAGGAAGCGGGAAAGCAAGGTGGCGGGCTGGGGAGCAGGAAAAAGGTGGCAGGGGGTCAGCGGCCTGCTTGGTGGGCTTCCCAGGCCCTTTGCAGGGCACCGGGGAGCGAGAAAGCAAGGCGGTGGGATGGGGAGTGGGAAAGAGGCGGCGGGGGATCTTGGCCTGCTTGGCGGCTGCCCAGGCCCTTTGCGGGACACTGGGGAGCAGGAAAGCAAGGCTGCAGGGGCCGGGGTCCTGCTTGGCAGCTCCCCAGATCTCTTGGCAGCACTGGGGAGTGGGAAAGGAAGGCAGCAGGGGACCGGTGAGTGGGAAAGAGTCGGCGGCCTGATTGGCGGCTCCGCAGGCCCTTTGGGGGGCACTGGGGAGCAGAAAAGCAAGCTCTTGGGGGCTGGGGGTCTGCTTGGCAGCTTCCCAGGTCCCTTCCGGGGATCAGGGAGCAGGAAAAGGCTGGCCTGACCATGAGGCAGGGTTTTCCCTGCTTTCTGGTGGCTGGAGGAAGATGGGCAGTAGGCAAGCTTGGGAGGCAGGCAGCACCCAGCCCTGACCACAGCTCAAAAAAGAGAACAACATGCAGTGGAGGGCAAGAGTCTGAGAGATCAACATAGAGGGGGTGCCTGCTCCAAGCCTCCACGGTGTGCCTGGGAGCAGGCTCCCAGCAGGTAGACACACACAGGAGGACTGCTCCAACCCTCAGATGTGGCTGGGGGCAGGTCCCCAGTGGCGACACACACACACAAAAAGGCGCCTGGCAGACTGGGGCCATCATAGGACATCCACTGAGGGGTTCCAGACTGTGAGAGGGGGAAGGCTGGGCTGAGGGATCCTCACCCTCCCCCCGTGCACGAATTTCGTGCACTGGGCCCCTAGAGTTTACCATAGTTCTGATACATGCTATATTTAAGTCTAATCTGATTTATTCTGTTTCTGGGTAGACAGACCATAATAATTAACCCCAAGTCTCTTCAAGCGAGCTGTATCGTATGTGATTCAGCCTGGGGAGGCTCATACCACCCACGTGATCTGTCCTACAAACAGCACTTAGACCATTGCATTGTCTTTCCCTGGTGTCTCTGATAACTTTGGAATGAGAAATTGTGGGAGGTTTCCTACCCAAAGTACATGTGAGGGCTAGCAAAGTGTGTGCTTTTTTTCCTGAAATTATTTTGAGCCATAATCTATATGATGATACTTTGGTGGAATGCTGACAACTCCTAAATTAATTCAGGAGTTCTTCCCAGTAAGTGCCCTAGTGATCTGGGTCCTTAAGGGACTGCACTGGCCTGGATGGCACTGGTTCTGGGAATACTTGTAGCTGTACTGTTCCCAAACTCTCCTGCTATGTGGGCATGCTAGAAATGAGGAAATATAAATCATACCAAGCAGACCTTATGAGGTTCAATAAAAAAAAAAAACACAAAAATGACTCGAGCTGATGTACAAGAAATTGTTTATGCTTTTAAGCTTGGAGAAACCTGATAATAATTATCAGATGCCTTAAAAAATTCTAAAAGGGTGTCCTCTGGGGCCAAATATGGTCTTATAATTTGTCACTCATGTGTGCAGCACTAACTATGTACTAGCTGGCCATCAGCCATAGTCCTTTTTGTACCTCCCACATTGGGGAATCGATAAAAACCGCTATTGTCATCTACAAATAAACAATCAAGAGTCCCATAGGGGCGTTAAGAGAATTTAAGTCCTTAATTCAGTACAATAGGAAAGCTTAAATTAATGTAGCAGAATAATGAGCCGTGCAATTGAAAAAATAAAGGCAGGAGTATGAGAGGAAGCTATCAATCATTTATTTCCACCGGCCAAGTTTTGCATCCCACTGCTCCTCAGTAATCAAGATATTTACCATTTGGAAACTACTTAAATTTACTTGCTCATCTTTTGGAAAAATGATGCTGTCAACACCTTGATGTAGCACATGCTTGAAGGCATAACATTTAAAATACAATCTTTCATCCAGTTTATTAACAATAAAATATAAGCTACTTGCCCCTTGATGATTACCCCCATTCCTTGATGTCTAAAGGCCATCACATGTCCACAGGGATTCCTTGTCTGTCAAGCTATCCTTCTTTACACCAGTCTCAACATTTTGGCCTGTTAGCATTCCTCATTTGCCTACATCACAGTTTCTGAGCATGCTTTCTCATCTTCTCATTTATGGAAACATGTTGTGAAGCATTTTTCACCTATTTCCTGGGAGAACTTTTTCAGTTTTTAACAATTGATTTGAGAGAGAAAGGGAGAATGATAGAAACATTGATGTGAGAGGAATATTGATTGGCTGCTTCCTACATGCTCCCTATTGGGGATCAAACCACCAAATTAGGCATGTGCCCTGACCGAGAATCCAACCATGACCTCCTGGTTCATGGGTTGATGCTCAGCCATTGAGCCATCCTGGCATCCCTGGTGGATAATTTTAGGAGAGAAATTGAGGAAAGTGAAGTGTTCACTCTTCAAAAGAAAACTGGATTACATAGCTAGAGCCTGTCTATTCACCAGATTCTGTTCTAATTATTGAACACAATTAGCACAATGACTTGAGTTCTGAACTTAAGAAGCTCATCCTTTAATGGCCAAAATAACAACACTTTCTCTTCATCAGGGTTTCTAAATCTCAGCACTATTGACACTTTAGATGAAATAAATTTTTGTTGTGGGGGATGTCCTGTGTGGTAAGATCTCTTTCACATTTCACTGGATTCTCCTGTTCCAAGCTCACTTGTGTCCTCAGAGGCCAGTAGATTTCTTGGTTCCTCAGTGCCTACTCTTGGCTGGGGTAGTTTGCCTTGAGGACATCTCTGACTCTAAACTCCATATGCACAGTTCCCACTTGGCCTAGAACCAAAGGGCAAGGCCTCCCCTGCAATGGGGAGAAAGAAAAATTGTCAGGTTGGAACAAGAGTGAGCAGGCCTTAGCCTCAGTTTCTGTGGCTGCTTCCTCTTCATGGAATGGTTCCTTTGGGGGACTTTGGCTCAAACTTTACAGTCTAAGTTCTGCTGCTTCTTATTTATTTCTTCCATGAACTGATGAAAACAAAGCCTGGAGCACTCTGAGCTAACATTTCAAAGGCATAGTAATCACTTATCCAAGCCCAAAAGGGATCAAGACCTTCCCAATAGTAGAGGTTTATTAGACAGCACAATATTGGCAGTACCTTCTGAAATCTGCTCTACTTAGGAGAAAAAAGAGAATTAAAAAAAAATTAATCAATATTTCATGTCTTGTTTTAACACTATTGGAACTCATCAATATACTCCACTAGCAGGATAAATAAAAATGGCAAAGTAAGTTTCTATATACCTTCCTAGAGAGAGGACTACATGACAGACTATAGATTATTCAATTAAAAACATTTGTTCCCCCATTTGTTTCAAAAGCACATGGATAGTGAAAGAATACATTTAAACAAAGAGAGTAGGTAAGAAAAACAGCTGATGATTATCAGTAGTGTCTTGGGATTCAATCTAATACTGTGAACCAGTCTAATGAAAGCAAAGTTCAAAGTGTGGAAATAATTCCAGCTGTCCCCAAGCCATGTATTTTCATATATCATTTGATTGTTGGGAGGTATGAAAATATTCTGGAGTTTGACCATTATATTAACATTGTATATCTGAACAATCTATCAACAGGAGCCCAGCAAATCTTTTAACAGCAACTTTCTGCAAATCAGGCAGCAGAATTCTCAATCTTGGCTTGAACCATTTGCAAATGGGCATAAACTTTTCAAATGGCTATAAACATCAGACTGTTGGAGGGTGAATCTTAAAAGAATGTGCCAAGTAAAAGGAATGAGGCCTGGAAAATAACAAAAAAATGGATCCTAGGTAAATGGAGACAGCAGTAAATCTTAGTGCAAGGCTGTACTACCATCCTGAGCAGCTAATGGGAAATGCCTGTGCTGATCAGTAGGCTCTTAGACTATGAATATAACAAATAGTTTTCCTGCCATAGAATCAACAGGACTTTGACTGTGATGAATTCAATGAAATTGTACATAAGGAACATAGTAAGAACTGACTGTGTCCTTTTCAAAATGTACATTTAAAAGTAAAATGGAACAGCTCCCCAAGGTATGATTTATGACTGCTGTAGAAATAGAAGATACTACTCACAAAAATTACTTTGTTCATTCATCTCAGAAATTAAAAGGTTATTTCACTCTTGCCCTTGGGCTGTAAAGCCCCTTTCCATTGGAAACGTTAATTTGTGGGATTCCACTCACTTTCTTAAATGAACAATAGAGTCTCAGGAATGGCGGGGTGGGGTGATGGAGATGTTTTTGGTCCACTTTATTAAGGCAGAGCTGATTCCTTAACCACTCAGTAATGACTGACTTGTATCTCCTCCAAATGCATATATTTAAGCCCTAACCCACCAATATGATGGTGTTCAGAGATGGGACTTTTGGACATTAGCTATATATGATGTCACAGGTAATTAGCTTTATTTGATGTCATAAGGGTGAGGCCCTCATTTTGGGATTAGTGACCTTATGTGAAAAGAAACAGATACTAGAGTTCTCTCTTCCCACCATGTCAGACATAGCAAGAAGGCTACAAGCCAGGAAGAGTGTTCACCAGAAAACAACCATCTCAGACTTTCGGCCTCCAGAACTGTGAGACATAAATTTCTGTTGTTAAGCCATCCAGCTCATGCTATTTTATTATGGCAGCCTGAGCACTCTAAGATAATGATTGTCTTTCAAGGCCCTCTCCTCATAAACCTAAACTCCCTACGATGTTTTCTGGGAGTTCTGTTTCTGAACACTCTAGTCATGTTGGTTCACTTGCTGCCCTTAAATACATCTTGTGCATGTCAGCCTCTGTCTTTTTATTCTTTACTTGTGCACCTTCTGTCTTCCTTAAGTGCTTTCCCCCATGCCCTCTCCTTTCTCACCTTAGTAAGTTTCAATTCGTCTTACTCCCATTTACTCAAGATACATTTATTGAGTACACTCTAGGTATAAGGCATTGTGCCAGGCACTGAAAATAACAAGTTGCTCCTGCTGTGAACTCAGGGTCAAGTGGAGAAGACAGACTCAATGATTATTTTCAAAAACGGGGCTATCAAGGAGGTAATTCCCTGCAAGTGCTATGGGGAGACTGAGGGAAGAACAACAGACACAGCTGGAGGGAACTGGGGAAGGTAATTCCTTCCCTACTAGGAGGTAAGAGCTGAGCTGTGGATTAAGGCTAAATGAGAAGAAAAAGAAGCAGGAGAGTCCTGCAGGCAGAGGGAAAGGCCTGTGCAGTTGTATTGAGGGTTGAAAATAATGGGAAAACAGAATAGTTCTCATATGTCCTCAAACATGGACGGACCTCAAAGCATAATCAGTGTTATTTCCATAATAGATTATTGGTAAGAGACAGGATGCATAAGTAACATTGATTTATTTTCTTCCTTACAGTATGTTTTGAAATATTAGAGATATCTTGATGTTCTATATAACTAGTTTTGTCAGATGGTGGAAATTTATGGATCTGGAGGAAAGTATCTAGGGGAAAATTGGAAGAATTATGTTTTTACTTTCTCATTAAATTTCTCATTAATTCAGAATTGAGAACAAATGTAAACAAATATGAGTAAGAATAAAAGCAATTTAAAAATGTGTGATGCTAATGGAGCACCCAGTAGTGCTCATCTGTGTTATAAACTAAGTTACAAGTCATGAGCAAACCCATTTAATATTCACTTATCACCAAGCCAGCTTTATCAGTACACACCTGGAGGCTCTCAACATGCTTTATTTAAAAGGGAAACAGTTTCTACAAAAACCATTTAATTTACTGAGGTTTTTTTGTTTGTTGTTGTTGGTTGTTTTGTTGTTGTTGTTTTTTTTTGATTAATGGAATGAAAACAAATATCATTGCTGCTTTAAGGAGTCATTTGAAATACCTTTCAGGTTTGGAAACACTGAGCGAAATGACTTCTAAAACAACATCTCCTCTACTTTGAACAGCTTCTGAGAGAATGGATGATAATTGTATGTACCAATGTACCTTAACATCCAATCTCTACTCTAACTAACTCTGTTGCCTTCCCTGGATCTCCACTTTTTTAAAAGAATAGCCCATAACTTTGAGGACATAAGGTATTATAGACAGCATGAGTTCTAATATCAGACCATTCAAGCTATCATAGAGGCTCTTGTCTCAAAAGCCGTAGATTTTTTAAAAAAAGTTTTGGGGTGACATTGGTTAATAAACTTATATGGGTTTCAGGTGTACACATTTATAATATATCATCTGTGTATTATATTACGTGTTCACCACCCTAAGTCAAGTCTCCTTCCATCACAATTTATTCCTCCTTTATCAGTGGCCATAGATTTTCTTTCAACTTTCCTGCGCTGGATTGTATTGTTCATTCCTTCCATAGCATGGCTTGCTTGTGAGTGCAGTAACTTTCCTGCCTCATTGACTCTGGGGTTGGCCAAATGACTTGCTGTGACTGATGGAACATAAGTAGAAGTGAACACGGTGACACAGGGTTCCCATTTCTTGCACATCTTTCCTCCATCATGGGGACAACACATCCTAAGTAAGGGTGCTCCTTCTATATGAGTCCTAAGGTGAGGAAACCCATGCAACAGATATGAATCCAAAGCTGGAGCCAAGTTCAGCTGAGCCGAGCACAACTATAGCTGAGTAGGAAATAATGAGTAGGAAATAATGAGTAGGAAATAATGAGTAGGAAATAATGAGTAGGAAATAATGTTCTTGTAATCTATTGAGTTTCAAAATAATTTGTTATGCTGAAATAATTGACTAAATAAACTTTTTTTGGTTAATAATGATATTTTATATTATTTATAGAACATTTACATGAACTAGACATTGTGCCAAAAGGTCATCTCATTTAATCCTCACAATACCCCCATCCTATAGGAAGTATTAAAATCTTCATCATACAAATTCAGGGAGGTATAAAGAACTTGCTCAAGGACAGTCTGACACTAGAGAACTCAGGTTCTTAACTGAGTTCTTTCTTGGTCATCTTCATTCTCAGGTGTTGTCCAAGGCACCTCATATCTGACTGAGCAGCCATCAGAGGACCTCGATTTTTTCTCTGGTTCTACTGTTAGCCTCCTAGGAAACCTTCTTTGGGGCAACACTATTTTTGACAGCAGAATAAGAGGCAGGCTTAGGAGCTTTTATAATGCATGTTCTGTAATTGCACTTAGAGTAACATAATCCATGTTACAGAGATTCTAAATGTGCAGCTGTTTTTTAGCACAGGCTGACGATCACTACTTTATAGATTTTATGTTTATAACTTCAGGATTCAAAACACTTTTTAGCATTTTGGCCATAGTCATGTTCAAACAACAGCTTTACACCACTGATGTGGATATATGCATCGACTTTGAAAGAAATGAAGGGAAAGTTCTGAAACAAAGATCAAGTGGCTGGCTCCACTTCATTTCACAGGCATGGCTTCCTTCCAGCCCTTAGATTCCGTAACCTTTTCATAAATTCTCCTCTTTGGCTTGTGGCAGCTGAAGGAGGTATCTGTTCCTTGCAACCAAAGACTTGAAGTTGGATTGGTTGACCTCTAAGATCCTTGCCAACACAATGAGTCTACTAAATAGTGTAGGTATAATGAGGGACTTTGCTTCTAACTAATCTTTAATGCGTATTAACAATCACTATTTGAACAGATCCTGAATTTATAGTTAGGCTTTAAAAAGTTGCTTCTGTCAAAACTTACCCTTCAACTTATCTTGAAATCATGCGCTCCCTAAACTGACGCAAGCTTCAGTTTTCTGAATGCTAATCACCTTTCTTTACCTAAGGCATAGGTGCCTGTTCTCCTGCTAACCTGATAAAAGTAATTAATGGGAAGGTTGAGCTTTCTCTTCCACATCTCTTATATTCCCTCTGCATATACTTGCTTAAATATTGAATAAAAGACAAAGAAGAAAGATTTTAATCAGGTTTATCTAAGTAGATGAAATGCTTTTTTTCCTAGCACGTTACCTTTTTAGAAGAGAAGTGAAATGCCTTACTTTCCCTTAACTTTTTGATTTAAGTGGAACTGGAGATAAGCCAATATCTTTTCCTTTAGAAATTGTTTTAGCACAGAATCAGACTCAAAGTTGTTTCTGACAAATAATGCTTTCTGGGCCCCTGTTTCTTTCAAAATGAAAATTTATATTTAAAGCCAACTTTTAAACAACTAAATTTGACAAGGTTTTCAGACAGGAATTTGAGATGGTTTCACCCCATCGAAGGAGATGGGGTGTCCAAGCTTGTTGCTAAGGTCTCTGGTAACACTGGGGTCACCATTAAACCAGCCTCAGCCAGAGCCGAGCAACGACTACACAGAAAAAGAAAACGTAGAAAACACAAAGCAGCTCTGACCTTCTCTGGTTAAGAAAGACTAATTTTGCTGCCATTTCCTGCCTATCCGAATCTATTATCGCTTTCCTGACTGCGTTATATGGCTCAATAAGTCCTGAAATAAATTATGTCGAGGGGAATATTTATTTTTAATAGGAAAAGCAAAGCTGCACTCCCATTTCCCACATCTATTAAAATTGTTTGTAATCGGCTCACTAACGAAGAATAATTCAATTAGAAAAGATCAACAGTAAGACTGACATATGGGTCTTCAGGCACCGAGAGTTTTAGTTTCTAACTTAGAGGAGGAGGCTTTATTTGTCGTTTTTCCAATAGGCTGATATTCACTGACTACCTTATGCACGACGCCTTTGCCAAACAACAGGTTATCATCCTCGAGTCAAGCAGGCTCTGAGCTAATGCTTCTGCTCCAGCACCTACAAATTCCTAAAAGGCGAGTCTGTCTGCTCCCGCAGAACATCTAAAGCCAGATGACCTCGAAACAGTCATAGCTAATGGGGTGTCATCTATTAAATGAGACATTAGCCCACTAAGGTAGAATGTTATTTATTTTTACTCAGGAATTTCAGTCGTAAAACTCCATTCTTTTTCTCTCTCTCCTCCTGAGATGGCATTGGGTTTGAGAAAAGAAGATGCTTCCTTTGAAATCTACCCAGATTTTCCAGTTGAGCTAGATTGCCTTGCTTTGTGGAGTGAAGAATTTCTCTCATGGAGATGGTGTCCTCCCTACAGCATTGCTACACAGCTCAGCTGGAAATCTGTGTGTGTGTGTGTGTGTGTGTGTGTGTTGCTTGCAGTAAATCTGTACCTGGGAAGGAGCCCCTCTGGGCACGCCTTCTCCATACCAGAACATCTATACCAGGACCTCCAGAAACTTGAAGAACCAGAGCATCTCCTCCTCTTTTCACAGAACTTTGTTCTGCCCACATCAGGAAAAAATCAGAAATACCCAACAATGTAAAGAAGAGAGATTCATTCCAGCACTGAAGGACCATCTCTCTGGTCAGTGAGGAGAGAATAGCAATACCTTCCTTCTTCCAAGCAGAGGAAATTACTTTTGTTGTTATTGTTGCTCTGTAAATGCTTTATTTGTTTAATGTCAAATGTCTCTACTGAGTGCCACCCTCAGATCAAACAACAGCAGATCAAAAGCATAGACCTCCAACTCACCCAGCAGCCTCTGAGACACCCAGCTTTGCCTCTCCCATGGGCCTTCTGGCACCCCGATATCTCACAGGGGACTCTGTCCAGGACAAGTGTGTGAAAATGCTCTCAGCAGCCTTGGAGGCAGATGGTGAGACAGCCTGGGCCAGGGATGGTTTTAGTTTTGCACCTGCCGCAGAAGAGACCACTTTCAGGGGTCTCTTCTCCAAGCCCAGTAATTCTGTTGACCCAGAGTAGCCAAAATGCCACACAAAGTGAACCGGAATGCAGAGGTAAGGCAACACACCCTAGAAAATGAAATGCCAGGGAGAAATACAGGGTAGAGCTTAGAAATGTCTTTTGAGATCACCCGATTGAAATGCGAGAATGTGGTTAATTTCCCAGAGATCTCCATGCGGAGCTACACCCTGGGAAGGACACAGGAAAGTGCTTGAGGAGTTCCTCCACCTGGCATGTGTGCTTTCACCAGTTAGTGATAACACTTTATGCCCATGATGCTGACTGAAGGTGCTGCAAAAAGGGATGAGAAGGGCTGCTGAAATGAACTCTGAAAGCTGTCGGATAGCAACAGTAAATAAACAAAACTGCTCTTATTTTTGGAGCCCACTTATGGGATTTCCTCCACTCTCTTCCCTTCCCCCTTAGTCTGCTTAGTCTTAAAGACCAGAATCAGGCCAAGAGGATGAAGAGAACTACAGATTCAGTTTTCTCTGTGTGTGTGTGTGTGTGTGTGTGTGTGTGTGTGTGTTTAGAGGAATGCAATTTTGTGAAAGCCTTACCCAAAATAAGAAAGTAGGTTTAAAGTAGCTGCCTTCTTTCCTATGAGCTGGACTAAAGCAAGCGGTGAGTGATGCTGACCTATGGGGTTCTTACCAGCTCCCGCCTCATCACTGCAGTACCGATCCTTATACTCCTAGACCTGAACATTCAGACCCTCTACCATCTTCTGACGCCAGAACTCTTTATCCTCATCAGAGCTACAGTTTTTTAATCCAATTCCACAAATCCAAGTCTGAGGCCACAATCCAATTTCTTTTCCCAGGAGCACTCTTTTTCTTCTTGCTTTAGCCTTCAATGCCACAAAATCCTGGCCCACCCTCTATGCCCTGAGCCCATGCTCCCTAGAGGCAGTTTCCTGTCCTCTCCATCCTTTCCCAAGCTCCATTTCCCACCGCTGCCCGTGGTAATGGATTCTGCTCTTATTGTCTTGAGGGTATAGTTTGGGTATTAACACTTATTAAAAATACATATGTGTGTCTATATATATATTTTTTTCTTGGTGGTTATAGTGTGATGTGTGCAGCCAAGGTGGAAAATCACTGCTACAATGGCAATTAGGTTTGAGGATTCTATTAGACGTTGAGTTCCACTTTATTATGAATTAAATTAGCTGTTGAGGATTGGCTTGAGAATCTAACCACTATTTCAAAAATTGTTTCTTTAGGAAAATATGTCCCAATTTATAAATAGCTGACTTGCATACTGACTGTAAACTTTCCAGTGAAGGGATGCGCATTGGCAAAGATGTCCCATTGCAGATATTTATGTCTGGCACGTAGTAGGCATTCAGGTTGTCCAGTTGCATAATTTTTGGACTGTAGGTTGATACTAAGTAAGAAACTGCCAATATTTTCCCCCAAGGAATTTTAAACAGTTTGCCAATGTTTTCTCATCAAAACTGTTAACAGAGAGACTTACTGATGTATCTAAGGGTATACTATATAACAGGGATACAGCCCAAATCACCACTCAAAATTGGGTAAGACTCACATACGCCCTTTGTAGCCATTTACCTCCAGATTCAGTGTTTAAACCCTGGCTTGATTGAGCTACTATAAGCATATAACACAGGTAAGTTTACGGTGTACCGTGTGACGGTTAGATACATGTGTATGCTGCAAAATGATTACCACAATAAGATTAAGTAACATCTCCATCCCTTCACTTTCTTACAATGTGTGTGTGTGTGTGTATGTGTGTGTGTGTGTGGTGTGGTGATAATATTTGACATTTACTCTCTTAGAAGTTTTTAAGTATATAATATAGGATTGTTAAATACAGTCACCATGCTGTGCATTAGCTTATAGCTGGGACAGAATCAGGGTTTAGACTCCTTATTCTTAGTTAGTTGACACATAGCTCAGCCAGAATTCCAATTTCATCACCCAGGATTGCAATGTGCACTGTACTTTTTATAAATAACGAATCATAGCCAAGGGCTGGCTACATACTGGGTGCCAAAGACGGGGCTCCTAAGTAATGGGAAGGCATGTTTTTGTAATTTATTGAACCCACAGTAAACATATCAACATCAAGAGGCATATCCACTGTTAAATCTCTGAAATCATGAGGCAAAATATCAATGTAACTAAATTAATTTTAGTCTTTTGAATTTTCACTGCAAAGCACGCTCTCAGAAGATTGTGTCATTTGTGCTTTCCTGAGGTTGTAATGCAAATACTTAATTGGATCTCCAGGCAGTTAATGTACTCAGTTATTCTACAAACACAGGCGAGATTTTTCCTCCCTGCTTTTGCCCCCCACACCTCCCACTGCTCTGACCTCCAGTTTCACACTCAGGAGAGTCCAGAACGTGCTATTTGCATACTAGCCTCCTGTAGGAAAGCATCCGTAGTCTTTATGTCAGCACAAAGCTCTTTCAATTATGTTCAGCCTCAGAAGTGTCATTTTATTTATCAGAAGGCCATTTTCCAGTGTTGAAATGGCTTTGTACCTTTCACTTTGAGCAGCCTGATTGTAAGAGTATGTACGTTCACCTTGGGGTGGGCCTGGGGCAATCCCACATGAGTAGCACGCTGTTAGCAGGGCTGCTGTATGTCTTCAGGGTAATGCCTGGGCTATGACTTACTGAGAAGCTTTGCACATTTGCAAGAGAAGAAAACCAAAGTGCTCACAGTAGTGGTGCGTAGAATACTGCTTCCTTCTACCCCTGGCTTAGGAATTAATGCTGAAATGCATGCAGCCAAGGGCTATGTCAGAGAGGAAGTGGCATCCGCTCCTGAACTACTTCATTTCATTAAGTTTCCTGGATGGTGGTAGCACCACCATTAATTTCCAGGATATGTGTGCCACCCTTGACTTTGCTCATGTCCTATACTTCTTGCTCCATTAATGAGTCATGCGATCTCTTTCTTCACATTGTCTCCCACTTCTGTTTCTTTCTTTCCACCCCATTACAACCTCAAAACCCTGGGAAACGAGGTGGCTTCAGTGCAGGTCTCAGATCAGCACATCCATCCACTGTGGTACATCTACGAGTCTACGTTCACCTTTAACAAGAGGGAATGAATGAGGTGGCTGAGCTGGTAGCAACAGTGACAGGACCCCTGTTCCAGGCAACCACCATCAACACCGAAGATATCCAAACCTGGCATTTTCTTTAAAATCGTAAAAACAGGAAGCAAGGGAGGTGATAAAGTTTTCTTTTTTTTAAAAAAAGGAAAAACACTCAAGCATTGCTAAGGAGAAAGATATGTTTTCCTATCTTCCTACCCAATAATTTTCTCTAGTCACAGGTAACTTTATTGTGGAAACAGCCTCTGTGTATTTCCCAGTGAGGTGTGGGAACTGAAAAAGTGCAGGCTGGCTTAGACACAAAATCAATATACTTTGATTCATTCTCGGCTCTTCACTGCAGCACGTGCCCCCATCATTCCTTTCAAGAAGGCTCTGCAACAGGAAAATCAGATCTTTCCTCTAATCAAGGGTAAGGAATGATTTTTAGCTTTGTGATAATCAAAGAGCTTCGAAGAACTCAGTGTTGCTTAAAATAGTACAGCCACTTAAATCCTGACTTCTTATTGCAACATCCCATCAAAGTCTTTGTTTAAGTCTATGTTTTCCTTTTCATATAGCGCTCCCGAAAGAGTGTCCACTAAGCATGACAAACACAGGCCTGGCGTTAATAAGAGGAAGGGCCTTTGGCTGGATGGATGGATGAATGAGTTCCTCTCAGCAACTCACCTAGACAAACAGGCTTCCCCGGAGAGAGAGATGGGGCTACTGTTTTTGTCCTTGAACTTACATGTTTCCTTTTTGGCATTCATCACATGATGAGGACAAGCCAGGGGTTTGTAATCTTAGCAGTTTCTTTTTTGTCTTTAAAGAAATATATTAGGATATGGGGAAAGAATCGTATCATGTGCAACTTGTGTTTCAGACAAAGGTGCAATTATTTTTATTCTTAACACTACCCCACACAGGAAAATACAAAGAGAAAAAAATGGTAACTTATTAGCTTATTGAGAAAAAATATATACATTCTGAATATTAAGCTACTTTTAGTATGTTAAAATATGAGACCATTATTATACCTTGAGAGAGTATTAGGATAATGAAAAATGAAATTTAAGTTTCAATGCTAAGAAATACACTAAATAAGATTAAAAAAACATATATATTTAGCACCTAAGGAGCTGTTATAAATATTTAACCTGGAAAAAGGACTTATTTATCTCAATGTGATGTATTCCCTATGTTCTAGGAGCATGTTAAATTGCATAGAAACAGGAAAGACAACATATGCATTTATTTAAAAAACACCAAGCACAGCAAGGCGCCTGCTATGAACCTGGCCCTACACAACTAAGGGATTTTGCTTTTTAGTGTTGAGTAAACCCTGTATTAGAATAGAAAACCTGCAAACATCTTTGTGTGCTATTATGCCCAAGCCCTTAGCAGATCTGTGAAGTACTTTTTGTATATAACAATATGGCAGCTCTCTGAATAAAGAGTTTTTTTCGTGTTGAGGAAGAATTGATTTTAAAAGTGGCTTTAACATCCCATTTCTCCCCTTACACACCCCACATGTCCAACCTCATCCTAACACTGCTTCAAAGAAAGTGTTTTAAAAATAGCATCAATCCCCCTCCACCCTCTCCTTGAGATTCTAGCCCCACCATTCACTGGCTCTGTTGCCTCCCTCCCTCCAGGCCTCCATTCTTGTCACCTCACTTTGTTCCCAGCATCTGGGTCAACGTGCTCCTGGTGAGGCTTCATTCTTCTGTCTGGGATTCCATCATTTCCTGCTCCCCTGACCTGACTTTGATGCTCCCCTGTTCTGTGGTGAACTGAGTGACAAGAGCAAGGAGTTATTGCTTCTAAGCAAAGTAGGCTGTCTGAACCATTGACCTCCCGGAGCAAAGAGCAATCATGTGTATGCACAGTGAAGACACTTGGAGACACTTGAAGCCTCGTCAGTAAAGAAAACAGAGCTAACTGGAGAGTCAACAACAAACTCCCTGACAACCAGTTAGCACTGGGTTTGGGTTCATCTCTCGTTGAGCTATTTTATAGAAACTGCTTCAAATTAAGAAAATACAATCCCATGATAATTCCCATGCTGCCTACATTGCTCCAGAGCCCAGAAAAGTATGAAACATTTCCCAAGTTCACATGACCAATCCAGCATTACACGGGCACTGAAACCCAGGAAAGAGCCGAAAGGGGGGAGGGATGAAAAATGACAGGACCATCCCACTGATAATTACAGACTCAGAAATCCTCAATTAAAACCCAACCAACCAATCTTAGCACTAAATCAAACACCCAGATTCTATGGCCAAGCAGGCTTTATTCCAAGAATGCAAGAATGATTTAATACCAGAAAAGCCATTAACATTGCAGTTCTCAAGAGTGTTAGATTGAACCCGAAGTTAGTGGAACGCTAATGGGTATTATATGAGGGAAGGGTACAGGCAATGTTTGGAAATACATTTTTTCAGTTTTATTTCTCTCTATATAAAACCCTAATATGCAAATAGACACAGAATAGTGGAACAACTGAACACCAGGGGCACACATGGAATATGGCGGGTGTCGCCAGCAGGTGGCAGAGTGAGGAACATGGTGGGCATCAGCTGCAGTGGGATGGTGGAACAGGTGAGTGAGGGTACCAGACCAAGGTGCCAGTTGTTGTCACTGGGGCGAGCTTCTGGTAGTTACTGAAAATTGTTTGCTGCCATGTGCTGCAGTCCCACTAAGTGCTCACACCTGCTGCCAGTGCTGACTCTGCTTGCACTGCTGACAGCGCAGAGCGACTGGGGCCTGTGCCAGCAGCAGGTGCAAGCAGGACCAGCGCCATCAGTGGGTGTGAGCTGTGGCTGCTGGCCCCAATTGCCCCTGAAGACTTCTCTACCTCCGCCTGCTCCTGAGAGGTGATTGAGGCAGCAGCCACTGCTCACACCCACTGACAGCGCTGGACCTGCTTGCACCTGCTGATGGTGCAGAGAAGTTGGGGCCAGTGTCATCAGCACATGGGAGCAGCCGTGGTGGGAGCAGTGCTGCCAGCAGACAGGGGACCAGGGGCCATAGCAGGAGGGGCTGGGCAGAGGCCTGGTGGATGGGCTGAGACCTACCAATATTCCCACTGTAGCCTTGCAGCCCACAGGTCCTTTCAAGGCACACGAATTTGTGCATTGAGCCCCTAGTTGAGATATAATTGACAAATAACACTGTATAAAATGATGACTTGACTTCCATATACTATGAAATGATTACCACAATAAGTTTAGTTAACATGCATTATTTCATATAGACACAAAAAAACGTGTGTTTTTTTCCTTTCAATTTTCTCGTGTTTTGGTTTCAGGTGTACAGCTTAGTGATTAGACAATCATATATTTTTCATAGTGTTTCCCTTAATACTTCTAGTGCTCACCTAGGATCATAGATATTTATCACAATATTATTGACTATATTCCCTATGCTTTACTTATGTCCCCCTGACTATTCTGTAACTACCAATTTGTGCTTCCTAGTCCTTTAACCTCTTTCACCCAGTCCCCTAACCCTCCTCCCCTATGGCAACTACCAGTTTGATCTCTGTGTCTATGAGTTTGTTTCAATTCTGTTTGTTCATTTTGTTCTTTAAGTCCAGATATAAGAGAAATCATATGGTATTTGTATTTCTCTGACTAATTCATTTCATTTAGCATAGTACCTTCTAGGTACATCCATGCTCTGGCAAATGGTAAGATTTTTTTTATCGTAAGATAATATTCTATTGTATGTATGCATCACCACTTTTTTATCCACATATCTATTGGTGGGCACTTGAGTTGTTTTCATATTTTAGCTATTGTAAATAATGCTGCAATAAACATGGGGGTGAATGTATTCTTTCAAAGTAGTGTTTTGGGTTTCTTCAGATATATTTCCAGAAGTGGAATTTCTGGGACATGAGGCAAATTCCTTTTTAATTTTTTGAGAAAACTCCATACTGTTTTCTATAGTGGCCACAACAACTTGCACTCCTACCAACTATGAGTGAGGGTTCCTTTTTTTCCACATCCTCATCAACTCTTGTCACTTCTGGATTTACTGATGAAATCCATTCTGACAGGTGTGAGATGATATCTCATTGTGGCTTTAATTTGCATTTTTCTGATAATTGGTGATGCTAGACATCTTCCCATTTGTTTATTGGCCCTCCATGTCCTCCTTGGAGAACTGTCTATTCAGGTCCTTGGCCAAAATTTTTTTTTCTTGTGATGAAAAATTTTTTAAGATCTAATACATACATATAAACACACACACACACACACACAATTTAAAATTTAAACTGAATTTCTTGACTGCCAGATTTCTCATCTTTCATATGATAATGAGCTAATGAATCTCTAAGAAGAGTATATGCTATGCAAAATTATTCCTCTAAGGTATTTGACTAGAGGATAATTTCTTCTCTAGCTGATTTCTTTTTCATGGACCAACCTGTAGAAAAATGTCCTCTGGAAACATTTTTGGTAGATCATATATTAATTTCATTCATTGTATCGGTTATTCAAAAGAAACATAATTTTATTTCTTCAACCGATGGCAGAAAGAATTTGATAAAATTCAATATTCAATCCAAATACAATTGTTTTAAAGTATAAATAAAGAAATATCACCTTAACATCATAAATAACACCTCTCTTAAACTAAGGGCCAGAATCATAAATAACAGTAAAATGCTAGAAGGCATGTGTCATTAAAATCAGGAACAAGAAAAATGTGTGTATTATCTTTTTTCTTTAACATTGTATTGGAAATTTTTGTGAGTGAAGCAGACATGAAACTTTAATAATGAGAATAAATAGAGATCTTATATCAACATAAATTTTTTAAACATTGTAGAAGGAAGCAAAAAACTATAGGGATAGGAGTTTAATAAAATGGTTGGATACAATATACTGTATATATTAAAAATAATAGTTTTCTCTTATAACCAGAACCAATGATTAGAAAACATAATGTACCACAATAATCCTATAATTCAAAATAGCAAGAATATAAAATATACTAAAGAATAATTTCAGCAAAAAGTTGTGAAACTTTCAGGACTGAACTACCAATTTTACTGAGAAGACTGAAGGCTGAAAATATGTCCATTCTCCCCAAATTAGTAAATCTGAATGCAATTCTGATCAAAATTCCACTGGTACAAAAATAATCACAGAGGTAAAACACATGGACTAAGTGGGAGAAAAAACATGGTAACACATATGGAATCCAAAGGGTTACTATTTGAATATAAAAACTGCTCTTTTAAAAATGACTAAGAAAAGGCTAATCCTGAAGAAAATGGGCAAAGGTGTAGGCACACTTATTTCCAGCTCAGGGACTTTGGCCTTCTCTCTGACAAATGCTCTTTCTTCCTGACCACCCTGTATCAATATTAAATGATCCCACTCCTCACCCTAGACCTCTCGACCAGCTTCATTTTTCTCCACAGCATTTATCACCATCTGTCATTGTAGAGATTTGTTTATTTATTGTCTTTCTCCTCCCATTTACTCCTGTAAATTCTATGAGTGTCATTTGTTTGTTTAATCTGTTTTCCCAAGATCTAGAGTAATACTTAATCGCCTAGTAGGGCTCAATAAATATTTGTTTGCTGAATGAATAAATACCATTTAGTCTCCTCTATTTATTCTAAGTATTCCTTTTTTTTCTAAAATCTTTATTGTCCCTTTTTTCTCCCATGGCCCCTTATAGCCCGTCCCTGCCCCCTGCCCCTACCCCAGGCCTTCACCACCCTATTGTCTGTATCCATGGTAAATTCATTGGGCTTTCTGCCTTATTTATTTTATGAGTGACTGTCTTTTTTAATTCACATCAGTATGTTTATGCTCTAGGTTCATGTACTTTGGATTACCTCATTGGTTTAGGATAGACTTGCTATTTTGTCATGAAATTGTAATTCATATAAAAGAGGGCATAAAGCTTTGGGTAAAATTGTATTTTAATCGGAATCCATCACAGGCCTATGAAAATTCCCATTTGTGTTGACTGATTGGCTTATCTCAGTGTATTAGAGGATTCTTATAAGAGAAGTAGTTTAAGGGGAATTGTCACCTAGCCGCCTAGCCTCAGGCTGGCTGCCAAGGATAATTAGGCAAATGCTATGCTTGGTTGGGGCAGTCCTGGGACCATATGCTGAGTCAGAATGAGAGCTGTAGGTCATGGCTGTGCAGCTTGCCCCTACACAAGGACACAGGGCCAGGAGGGAGGCTGGGGACATATAGGGCCTGAAATCAGCCTTTATTCTGGTTGCTAAGACTTATTTCTTGGTTCTGGCTACAGGATCCCAGAGAAAGAGATGCCTTTTAGTAACCCCTCACTTAGAGGGGCATCTTTTTCAATGGTAACAAAGCTAGCTAGGGACATGATCGTAGTGGGCTTGATCACAATGGCACTTCCTTAGTGTATCAACCACTCCTTTAGAAGACAGAGACTCCACAGCTAGAACTGTCAGTGAGGAAAAAGGAGAATGGTCTTGGGGAGGGCCACCACTCACTACAGTTAGGAAAGAAAAATACCTCACTTAAATAAATCTCAATATGTTTGATTAAAAAATTTTAAACAAAAAGGCCAAAGTGAGAACAATGCTGGAAACATGACCTTAAAAAGACTCTGAATAAGTTTATAGTCAATAAGAAATATTTAACTACAGAAGTACCATCTAGCCTTCTATTCGTGAATTCATTTAGTGAGATTCTCCCAAGTGCCATCAGGTTATGAAAAATACAAGGAGGACAGAGTGTAGGTGAGGAGATAGTACACTGTGTTAGGTGCCACAATGGAGGTCCAACCAGATTTTTTTTTTTGTATTTTAGAAAAGAAAGTGATCAATTTTTATAGGGGATGCTGGAAAAAGTGTTCTATAGAAGGTGATATTTCTGGGTACTAAAGTACAAATAGGAGTTTGCATGTTGGATGAAGAGAGGCAGAACATTCATGACAGAGGGATCAGTATATGATACAATGTAGTAATTCAGAGGATGAGGAAGAGTTTAATATCACCACAACACAGCGTATATATTATGGAGTGGCAGGAAATGAGACCAAAGAGACAGATTTGAATTACTGGACTGTAAAAGAGCCTTTTTGCTAAGTTTGTGTTTGCAAAGTATCTTTTAAGCTATGGGGAGACAGTGTAGATTTGTTAGGAAATACCATGATTAGATTTTTATGATAATAAACCTGTGTGGATTATGAACTGCATTTGAGAGGAATAGAATGACAAGATACGCTTAACGAAGACAAAAGGAAGATGAAGACTAAAGTGTGACCGGGGTTAGCAAGAAGAGCAGCCATAGTTGAGAAATAGCAAAATGGGTGCCAGAAGAATCAGCAAAGAGTCAAACTGAAGTTATTTCTAACTTCAAAACCAAGTGGGATGATGACTGTAAAGGAAATGGAGAATCAGGTGCCAAGTTATTTTAGGGCATCGGATAGCATCTTAAATTTGAGATGTCTCTGGGACTTCAGCTTGGGCAGTTCCAAGATGAATTTAGAATTTGAGTTTGGACAAGTCAGGTCTGCATAAAGATATTTTGAAATAACCAGATTATTGATTATAGTGGAGGAATAGAAATCAAGGAGAGGGGAGGAAGAAGAATGGGTCTTTTTGACGTGTTGGCACTGGGCAAGGGGTCAAAGGAAGGGTGGAGAAGACACTAAGGGAGATGTCATTCAATGCAGGATTCTTTTAGACCTCGACAGAGATTATATTTATATGCTTTCTCCTTCTCTCATAGAGAATATTTAAATTATGCATACTGTTCTCTTCATTAATTTTTTAATAGGGAAAAAACTAATCTAGCAGCCAGATTAGGTGCTCACTTATAAATTTCTAAGAGTGGTCTAGTGTCCAGCATTTCCTGAATGCATTTGAATATGGAACCTTTAACATTTGATGTTTCATAGAACATGTTCTGGAAAATGTTACTCTGTATACTTTTTGTAAACTTGTGTTATGTGCAAAAGTTAACTTGATAGATTCATTATAATAAAGTGCTTCTTACCTATTAAAAATGAAACATTGGATTGATCTGTTCTCATAATTCAAATATTCAACCATTCTTTCAAAAATCTGTGACTTTGTAAGGGACAGCCAATTCTTTACGTGGTTCAGGGTGAAAGTCACAAAGATTTACACATATGACCCCAATGTGTATGTTTATAGAAAAACTAGAGGCCTGACACACGAAATTCATGCAAGGGGCTCGGCCCTCACAGCTCTGGCTGCCTCGGCCAGCCCTCACAGCCTCCCACAGCCTTGGCCAGCTCCTAGCCCCTGTGGCTTGCCTTGGCCCTCACAGCCCCAGCTTCATCCAGAAGTATGTCTGGAAGATTGTTCAGCTGTCTGGTCTAATTAGCATATTATGCTTTTATTATTATAGATACCAAGTTTTTTTTCTGTATGCTGGACTTTTCTTTTTTTTTTCATTTTAAGTTTTTAATGAAAGTTGTATGTAATATTACTTTATTCTTGCATCTTCTCTATTGTTTCTTCCTTGTATTTTCCCTTTTCCTTTCCTACTTGGCGAGATTTGGCTTTACTTTCAAGGATCTTTTTGCAGTCTTTGTCCAGCTTTAGTCTAGTGATAACCACCTTGCTGGGGTGAATGCCCACATGAACAGTTGTCCCATTAGCTTTCTCCCACTGCACACGGTCAATGCAGATGACATATTTCTTTCTGTAAACCTAGACTACTTTGCCAATTTGCTGCCCTTTGTAATGTCCTCGAACAACCGGAACCTCATCATCCTTGTGGATGGGCACAGACCGAACGTTGTACTTCTGTCTCAGCTCTTTGGAAAGAGAAGATGACATGATCTTGTCTTCGAATGTGGGAAGGTACATTGAAATGCCTTTTACGTTTCCTCCTCCGGTCAGAAGTCACAAAGGGGTTGAACTTCATTTTGACCGCTAGCGCTCCTACCATGGTCGTGAGAGGGAAGAGACCCACATGCTTTTTCCGGTTCTGTAAGTTCACCTGAACTTTTCATTTCCATTTAATTTTTGTCCAAATTTACACTCATTATAATTATGAACTATTTCACACATACAAAGGACTAGAGGTAATATGTTCATAGGTCCATAGAATAATAAACTACCAAGTTTAAGAAATAGGTATTACCAATTCAGATCCTGTGTTCTAATCTTTCTTCTCCCCAGCAAGAATAACCATTATTGGAGAGCATTATGCTAAGTGAAATAAGCCAGTCAATGAAAGAAACATACCACATGATCTCACTTATTTATGGATAATAAAGGCCATTATAAATTGATAAATATAAACAGATACAGAGGCAGAACAGCATTGAATAGACTGTCAAACTACAGCGGGAAGGCTCGGGAGGGTTGGGGGGAGTTTAGAGATCAACTGAAGGACTTGTATGCATGCATATAAGCGTGATCAAGCACAAGACACTTGGGGGGTAAGGGAGGAGGGGGGAAGGTCAAGGGGAAAAAATGGAGACTTATTTAACACTCTATGAATACTTTAAGCAATAAAACAAAATTTTAAAAAAGAATAACCATTATTTTAGTTTTGGGGTTTATTCCTACTTTTTTTTCCAGTAAAGTTTTACTGGAAAACTATATATACACATTATGTATGTGTCCATGAACAAGTCATTATTTGGTTTTACAAGTTTTCAATTTCATACACATGGCATCTTTTTGCATGTATTCCTTTGTGAGCTGTCTTTTTCATTCAATATCTGGTTTGTGAGATTCATCTCTACTAATGTTTGCCTGTAGTTCATTCACTTTTTTTTTACTACCATAGTAAAATCTATTTATAAATACACGAGAGGCTCAGTGCACAAATTTGTGCACCAGAGGGGTCCCTCAGCCTGGCCTGTGGGGATCAGGCTGAAACCAGCTCTCCGACATCCCCCAAGGGGTCCGTATTGTGAGAGGGTGGTTCTCGGGTGGTGTGCCCCAGAATCAGGCTCCTTCCTCTCTAGTTCTGGGTGCATCACCCAAGAACCACAGCTGTCATGAGCATCTGCTCCCTAATGGTCAGTATGTGTCATAGCTACTGGTCAGACAGTCTAACAGTTGGCCAGTGGGCCAGTTGCTTAGGCTTTTATATGTACATAGATAACAATTAACTTCTCCATTCTTTTGTCAATGGATATTTAAAATGTTTCCCGTTTTCTTTTTCTTCTTGCAAACATTACCACTATGAACATCCACATGCCTGTACCAGTGTTTCTCTGGAGAAGTAAATAGGAGTAGAATTGTTAGGTAGAAAAGTAAACAAATGTTCAACTACGAAAGAATTCCAAACTGCTTTCCAATGGACTGGTATCAATGTATATTCCCATCAATAGGACATAAAAGCTCCTGCTGCTCTCTGTCCACAATAATATTATACATTTCAGACCTTAACACTTCGGCCAATCAGGTGGGTGTAAACTAGTATTAATTTTGGTTTGCATCCGCATTGCCATGATTACTAATGAGGCTGAGAATATTTTCACATATTTATCAGCTATTCATGTTTCTCCTTCTGTGAAATGACTGTTCAGGTTATTGCATTAATTTTTTCCAATGGGTTTTTGTCTTTTTCTTAATGGCATTTTAGGAATCCTTTGTGCTACTCCATAGGTATGTAAGTATCTTCTCCCATTGTAGCCTATCTTTTTAGTTTTTTCCTTTAAAACCTCTAAACTTAAAGTTAGTTAAATGGATGAAATCTTTGAAAACAAAAATCAGTACATTAATTGGTTAATTAATAAAATTGGTAAGAGTAATCAAATGTTTCAATCTTTTCCTTTAGTTTGTGCTTTAGGATCTGTTTTTAGGAAAACTATCCCAAAATGGATATCCAATTTTTAAAAAGCACATTGCCTTTGTTTGCCTTACAACTTAAAGTCACAAACCTATTTTATACTAACTTAGTATTAGTATACTAACAACTTATAAGATGGTTTAGGGGGTGTCAAGTGTATTGTTATGCTTTGCCTCCTGCTAGTCTCCTCCTCGGTCTTTACACACTCACAGTCTCCTCCACACACACACACACACACACACACGCACGCACGCACACGTGTGTGCACCAGTGCATCCCTCTTCTTCTCTCCCCTGACTCACCTCCAGTTCTACTTCCTCACTGGAGTGGTCTCCAACTGTAACTCAGGTGAACTGGCAGCATCAGATTGCCACAGGTAAGCTTGTTTCTATGTGCTTGTTCAATGCATTCCTTAGCTAAGCCGCCTGTAGTTAGGATTCTTTTTTTTTTCTCCAATACTTTTTCCTTTTGCTCTTTCTTTCAGTAACACTGACTTCTATTCATTCATGTAAAAATCTCCAAAAATCATGTTTCATTTAAATGTTCATGAAATCATGTTTCATTTAAATGTTCATTAAAAGTGGCTGAACAAATCTACATATTTCAATGAATACTTTATTAATATCCCATATAGTTAAGTCACTTAAACGCAGCCTCATGACAACTCCCACACCAAAACAGCACTTTATTTTATAAATCTTGATCCATTATTACTCCCGTGTTATGGATTTTTCAGCAGTCAAATGTGCATTTAACAGCTTTTCCTCTATCTAGAAGCCCTGTTAACATTCTCCTTGGTGACATGACCTCGCCTCTTACTTTGCAAAATATTTAGAATCTTTAAAAGTCTCTGAAATTTCTTCCTCACTGTCTTCCCTACCTCCTCTACACTTTCCTGCCTTTGTTATCTGTTTTCATTCACTTGGGTGGAAGAGGGATATCTTCTAACAGAATCCAGTGTTTGGATCTTGCCTCAACTAACTTCTAGTTAGACTTTCTTTACTGTTTTGCAGTCTCTCTAGTGCTTTCTCCCTCAGCTGGTCTTTCCTGCACCTCCTGTGCTGATCTCCATTCCTTCCTTATTCCACAGCAAAGTGGCTTCTCCCATTTCCTCTCTAGGTCATGGACTCCAAAGGTTTTTCTTAGGACATCTGAATCCTGACTTGGGTGCTGACTGGTTGTTCCAAGCTTAGGAAGAAAGACAAGGACTGCATCTTTTAGAATGAGAATAACTATTCCTACCTCATTAGGATGTAGGATTAAAGAAGACATAGTATTCAAAATCGAGCTTCATGCCAGCACATGATAGAAATTCTGTATGTGTAAATTCTATTTTTAAAACTTTTAATCTAATTGCTTCTTAAATCTCCTCTTTCAACTTTAAAAAATAAGTTACTATTCTTGAGCTAATGATTGAAGTACTTTTACTTCATAATTATCTCTTTTAAACAGGACACATAATTCCTTTATTTATTGACAATAACTATACATTTCCCTCAAATGACCTTACTCATTTTGTTTTATTCTTATTATTTAGCAAATACTAGAAAATAAAAAAAGAACTGAAATAGTGAACTTTTAATATGCTGTTTTCCTGAAAGAGAAGACTTTGCACGTGGTATGTTGGCCTCAATACATTTTGTCTATTTTGTAAATGACCATTTCCAGGAAATTTTTCAATGAAATATGATTTGAAAAAAATACATTAGATAAATGGCTCCTGAAGTAGTATGGTAATCTAATTATTAAAGCCAATCTATATTCATAAATTGAAAGTTGGCAAAAAATGTTGCTTTGAAGCATTTATTTTATAATAACCTTGATATGTTTTAAAATGTACTGGACAGACTTCTTTAAAAACAGCACAGTATTCTCTCAGCACAGTGAAACAGCCACAAAGGTTTATCGATTTATATAGCGGAAGAGGTAGTGGTTGGCATACACTCAAATCCAGGACTTCTTGGAGGTAAAGGGGGCACAGGAAAATGAGCAGGGGTCTTGTCTTATCAGCCTTTATACTCCTAGCTCCCAGCAGAATGTACGTACTCAGAGTGGGCACTCAGAGAAGATTGGACTAAATAATGGGGGGGGGG
>PVJC01002443.1:0-28606 GCA_004026665.1 Murina feae | reverse complement strand
TCACCATGAAATGTTTTGTTTACTCCATCATAGTTCCTTTATATTAAGCTCATACTTTAAAACTGAAAAATGGCAAACTTTTACATGAACATTTTAATTATAATGTATGAGAGAATGACCAAAGATAACTTATTTTAATGTGAACAACTAATGAAAAATAAGTGAGAAGTATTAGTAGTGTTTCTTTTGTCAAATTTATGGAACTCAACAATCCTAAAAATATCTGTAAGAAAAGCAATGCAATGAGTTTACAACCATAAAAAAAAAAACAGAAGTAATTACTAGTGGATGTATTTTCAAATATCTTTGAAAAATTAATATTTCAATGATCATAAGTTTCAAGGTTTTGTTTTTTTTTTACTTTCCACGAAAAACACAGAAATGTAGTGAGAATTAGATATACTTACATTTCACATTAAATTTATTTCTTTACTTTTTTTTTATTGAATAGGCATTGGATCTTTCTGGAAAATCTACTCACTCTTCCCTTCCCAGATGTCATCTTCAAAAGCATAGCTGAACAGTGTGAAGCCCACATCCTCACTGAAGCTCTTGGAACTCTGACCCTGGTTCCCACTGTCAATTCTCTTCCCTCCCATCACCCCTCCATTCCTCCTCTTTGGCAGGGACCAGCTTGTTCTCTGTCTCTGTGAGTCTATGTTTTGTCTTACATATTCACTCATTTAGTTTTGTAGATTCCACATATAACTGAGGTCATATGGTATTTGTCTTTGTCTCACTTATTTTACTCAGCATAATACCCTTAAGTCCATCCATGTTTTTGAAAATGGCAAGATTTCATTCTTTTTTCTTGCTGAATAATATTTCTTTATCCATTCATTTACTGATAGACATCTAGGTTGCTTCCATCTTAGCTATTACTAGTAATGCTGCAATAAACATTATAATATATATATATATATATAATATATATATATATATATATATATATATATATATATATATATATATATCTTTTAGAATTAGGGTTTTTGCTTTCTTTGGAAAACTACCCAGTGAATTGCTGGATCACATGGCAGCTCTATTTTTAATTTTTTGAGAAATTTCCATACTGTTTGCCATAGTGGCTGTACCAATTTATAACCCCACTAACAGTGTATGAGGATTCCCTTTTCTCCACATCCTTGACAATGCTTGTTGTTTATTGATTTATTGATGATATCCATTCTGACAGGAGTGAGGTGATATCTCATGTGGTTTTAATTTGCATTTCCCTGATGATTAGAGATGGTGAGCATCTTTTCATGTCTGTTGGCCATCTGTATGTCCTTTTGGAGAAATGTCTATTTAGCTATTCTTACCCCTTTTTAATATGAATTGTGGTTTTGTTTTGTTTTTAGTTTTAACTTGTATGAGTTCCTTGTGTACTTCAGATATTAACTCCTTACTTTATGTATCATTTGTGCATATTTTCTCCCTCTCACTAGGATGTCCTTCTGTTTTGTGATGGCTAGAAATTGACTTTTTACATAGGTATAAGAAAAATATGGTAAACATTGGTATTGAAGAAATGCCCAAATCAGTCTTCATTTAAGCACTTAGTAAAAAAAAATATCTTTCCCTGTCAGTCTAACAGAGCCTTTCCACTAACTTAATGTGTGAAGAATTTGTGACATGAATGAGCAGCGACGCTCTGTGCCTGTCTGTACAGCACACCTAAGTCATGAGATAGATCAGTTGGAGGATTAGTGGAGATTTGAAAAGGTATTTTACTTCTCCCTCTTATTGAATACAGTGGGGTAGATACAAAAAGTTTTTTGATCCATAAAGACTGAAATAGGATTAGAAATCATATTTCTTTCCCAAGGCCTCGCCATCAGTTTAAATTCTGAATCTGTAAGCCACATTTTGCAAAACCATTTCTTCTTGTCAGCTCAACACCAGTCATTCCTCTGGTGCCCTGGGGCAGCTCATCCTTCAGAAAGCACCGATGCTGTAGGGTGAGCAGAAGCACATGAGCGCATGGGATTCCTGCCCTCCTGAAGTCTGGCACCCGGCTCATGAAGAATCTCGGTGAGGAGGCATCTGGTTATGTTTACTTAAATGGAGCCTGGATGACTGAAATCAGGGCCTGGTGAGGAGGAGGCTTGTGAGACAGGGTGGGGAGCATGAGCACAGCATTCTCTTAGGAGTGGTGCGGTGGAAGGACTTAGACTCCAGTACTGCAGTCCTAGTTCTGAAACCTAGCAGTATGAATCTGAGCTCATCACTCAACCTGTGTGAGCCTCAGTTTCCTCCTTGGTAAAGTGACAGTAAAAATACAGAAGGCCTGTACTCGCTGATAGTTTAGGCTTTCAGCAGCAGAGAGGTCCATCTGCTTCAGATGGGCCTTGAATTTTTTTCAAAATGGCAATCTGAGATGGTCCTTCAAAGTTTAAAACCAAGAATAGTTTCTCTCCTTCTTATTGGCATATATTAGGGTACCTTCTTTCATAAATAGAGTTCTTTTGTCTATTGCAAATCTGAAGAGAAGGATAAACCATCTCCTCCACTCCCTCGCACCATAAATGACACACACTGTGGTCGGAGGGCGACTGCCAGCTCCGGCATTTGCACTCAGTGCCTAGTCCATGCCTGCCATGT
Source organism: Murina feae (assembly GCA_004026665.1). Lineage (NCBI taxonomy): Eukaryota > Metazoa > Chordata > Mammalia > Chiroptera > Vespertilionidae > Murina > Murina feae. The sequence continues at coordinate 26,002 of PVJC01002443.1, read as the reverse complement.
TGCAGAGTTAAATGGTCTGTGAACCTATGGAAACTCCCCTCACACAGGGGAACAGTTCAATGAGCAGCTATTTCCCATGCTTCTCAAACCATGGGTGACCACTCCTGGGTTAATGTAGAATGGGTCTGAATCTCAGGACACAAAATCAAATGTATGACACATACAATTTCCTTCATCTGTGTTCTGAGCATTTATTCTGGTTGACATGTTAAATGTGAGGTAAAGTAACCGTAGGAGAGAGAGAGAGAGGGGGGAGAGAGAGAGAGAGAGAGAGAGAGAGAGAGAGAGAGAGAGAGAGAATATGAATATATGGGTATGTCTGGTCTGTGTGTGGGAAAATCTTTTGTTACTAGGTGGTTATAGCTTCCCATTAGAAAGGGCTGGAAAGACACAACACATTATAAGCAAGCAACTTGCATTTAGTGAATAAATAGAAAACGAATCAATATGAGTGATTCGTTGAATTGGAAAGTCTTGGCTCTCTGCTCCACACTCAGGAATAGTCTTGGGGAGGAGTGTCTTTAGCAGGCCTCCTACACTGATAAAATAGAGAAACTAAACATTAGGAGACTGCCTAGCATCTCATTGCTTTATGTTTTCAGGCTCAGACTATATCACGAATTTTCTTTACTTTATTAATGGCCCTCAGAAATCTTCTAGGCTAGTAAGTCTCTCTGAAAACAGCAGTAGTTAACAGGGAGGGGAAAAAAAAGAAGAAACATTTGATCATCTCTTAAAATGAACTCAGGGATGGTTATAAGCTCACAAGTATAAACATGTTCAATCAAAATTGAATTCAGGACCATGGAGACCGACTAACAGCATCCCATACATCTCTGTGTGTGGAGCCCCAGCCTGTGGCTGGCCAAGCGTACAATCTGTTGATGGCAACAGTAGTAACAAATGTTCTGACATGAAATATAGGGGGAAGTCCCCGCTGATGCTATTTCAGTTTAGTTGCAGCTCCATGGAACTAGGCATTCACTTGTAAGTCATCCCAGCTTTACTATAGTTGCTTTATGTTCTAAATAAGATGCTGGGCTAAATTATGTAAATAAAAAATTTAATAACTGCCATATATCTTATAAATATCAGGGACAATACAAGTACAGATTTGTTGACACTTAATTTCTTGGGATTTTAAGTCAGCATTTGTCCAAAAGAACTTTTTCAGTTAACACTACAAAATTCTAGGTATCTTTTTTGGGGTATTTTTGCCCACCCCCCTGTCCTAGGACATCTATTGGGCAACTACTGTGTGCCAGGAATTGTGCTAAAAGCTGAGGCTATCTCACAAAAACAGAATGTGTTTTCTATCTCAGAGACTGACAGTCTAACTGAGAGACAAGCATTGAACAAATAATTATCACTCCATGTGATAAGTAAAATAAAAGAGGCATGCATAAGTTATTAAGGCGGGAGTAATTAATTCTGCTTGAGTGACTGAGGGGAAACAAGAGCTAAAGGAGGAGGTCCTTGAAGACTTTTCCTGGAGTCCTTCAGCCCTTCTGTTAATAAACAAGGCCCACAGTTCATGTGCTTATCTGAATTAAAAGGTAAACTCTATATTTCCCAAAGTGGTGGTTCTCAGCCTTGGTCGTGAACTAGACTCATCTGGGGAATTCTTGAAAATTTGGAAATGAGGGGACTATACAAATTATAATTCAGAATCCCTGGAGTGAGCCTCAGCCACTGGAGTGACACTTAATAAAGTGTCCCCAGGTGATTCCAATTATGTTACTAGGCCTGAGGACAACTTTTTAACACTAATAGCCTATAGGACAGCCTCTCTGCCTAAGCCACAGGGATCATTATTTGGGGGGAAGGTAAGAGAATAGAAATATATATTATATATATATTTATATATAATATATATGTATATATATGATATATGTGATATATATGTATACATATATCTCCTTGAAAGAAAATGTAAGAATAATACAAGGTTTAAAATCCACAACTTTATCTTTGTAACCCTAACTGCAGTCAATGTAAAAATCAAATTCTAAGTAGCCTGGTATATTTAAATGATATTTACCATATTGAGTTACTGGGCATTGAGAATTACAAGTCAGTGTGTGGACCTGAAGACTCTTATATGCTAAACACTTTGAGGCTATAAGTACTTGAAATGATTCCTGTCTCAAATTATTCTGACTATTTCTGAACATTTTAAGTATGCAACAGATTAAACATAGAATATATTGCCAATTAAAAGTTTCTCATTTTTTGAAAAATTGAGGTATTCTAAATAAAATACAGGTAAACATAAGTTAATAATAATGTAACATATAAACATTGATTTACTAATTATGACAACTTAAAAAAATTAATGTAAGATGCCAATAATAGGAGAAATTTGGTGTGTGTTAAATGGGAACTCCATACTGTTAAAACACTTTGAAATTTCTTTTTAAAAAGTCTGTCCTTTCTGTTTTTAAGTCTGAAACACACCATTCAATGTCTTTTTTCTCTTTCTGTAGGAGAATTTGACCTTCAGTAACTTTCCAGCTCTCCTCCCATAACCTGATAATATAGAATGTAATCCATGCTACTAGGTCAATATTACTTATAAAAATGACAGCTGGTTGATAAATTCCATCTGAGCTGGGAAAACCATAAATACCTGCTAGGAAGCCATATCTTTAGGGTTACTTGAATTTGGGGATTCCTTTTAATTGGTATGACTGTTGTGGGGGTCTTGGAAGCTATGTCTATGGTGTTATTATGGGAGATTTGGATGCTATGAAGCATGAGGCTTCTAATACAGGCAGCTTCTTAGCTATCTGACATGAGACTCATTTCCTTACACTTTAGCTGTCACCTGAATGACAAGAGAATAGCTTCTGGAAGACTGTACAGATTTTGTAAGGTGTCCTCCAAAGAGGTAGGATGTATTTCTTATCCTAGCATTTTCTGAGTAACCAACTTGCCAAGTATGGCCAAGAGAAGACTTGGGAGTTTGTTAGAGAAACACTGCCTGATGGATATTGAATACCTGTACTGTTACTTCCTCAGGGAAGTTGTAGGCAGATGAGAAATGGCGTACTATATTTTTTTTCATACATACAGACACACTGTCATATATCTATTGAGTGGTTATATAAATCAATTTAAGGATCAGTGGTAGCACAGTATTTATTCATTCTAATTCTGTAGAGTCATAGTTGATTCAAAGATTATCAAAGAAGAGAAGGGCCCAAAAGAGCCCTTTAGTCTGTCTTTATACCCATCTATCCCTATTATCTATCTATCTATCTATCTATCTATCTATCTATCTATCTATCTATCTATGTTATTGAGGTTTTCCTTAAGAGATGGCAATATCAGGATGTAAAGAATAATTTATTATAGAGTATAATTTGATAACAGGTCTTCTGAAAAGCTAAGTAACTAGAACATACTAGAGTTCCTGGTAGTTTTGAAGGTCCTAAAGTCAAGAACAATATTGAGGAATAAATATGTCTTACCTAAAGAGAGAAAAACCTTTAAAGAGTTGGGTAGACTTGGTATGTTTTCTTTCTTTTCTGTTTATCCATGTGTAGTATTGCAAATGGAAATCATGGAATATCATATTTGTAATACTAACTGATGGGACAGCTCATCGTCTAATTGAAAATAAAATTAGTTCTATAACAAATAGCTTTATTGTTTTAATAGCCTCCGTTTTATGTTAGTATTTTTACATTGCCTGCATTTAACAGAAAAAATATATTTATTTTCAAGAGCCACAACCAAAATCACATGACCATATAACTGGATTTCAGCAGATACTGAAAGTCATCCTCAGCTCATGTTCAGTCATGACCAGGGCCAATCCAGGAGTTCCTTCTGGATGAACTGCTGGGAGAAGAGACAGCATGAGGGCCCCTTCCACTCTGGTTCTTTTTTATGCCAGCTGTGTGAATTTGGGAATTCTCAGAGATTCCACAGGTGAGTGGGTGGCTTACCACACATAAGTAAATTCACCTCACTTACCTCCCTGGAACCTAAGATGTACTACATCTCTATAGTTACTATAGTGTACTGAAAACAGCTGTTTATAGGCCTGTGTTTCCCACTACACTCCAATGAGCAGGACTGGTGCTCTGTTCTAGCAAGTATTACAACTAGTAGGCACTAGAATGAAAATAAACTATGAGGGAAGTAGAGCAAACACTGTAAGATAAAGAGTCTGACAGGTGATTCTAAAATTCTGTTCAGGGTTTGGTTTACTCTTTACAAAAGAAAGAAAATATAAAAGTAGTTTAGAAAGATGGTTGGTAAAATATCTTTTTATTCTGCCAAATTCAGTTTCTTAAAATAGTGCCCTGTTCCAGGCCATTAGAGCCTCCTGGGTCTCTTTTCTCTCTTAGACACATGAATATTTCCAAGTGTTCACTCTACCAAGATTATGTTATCTAACGCGGACACTCAGAACACCAGGTAGGCGCTAATAACCTTGCTGCTATTCAGGATACCAATTTAAAAATTAACAATGCAACCACATAACATTCCAGTGATAGCATCACAATTACTCTGCCCAACAACAGTTCTTTACGGAATCTTCCTTTGCTTCTTTACTGCATTTTGTCTGATAAGCACTTGCCAACAAAGACGTCACACTAATTACCATTTGTTATACAAAGGGCAGGAAATGGATAAATGATTCATTGATTATTTTCTTTCAGAAATAATTCTTCCATTCTTGTCTTTAAGTTACATTTGGGTTAATAAATGGAGACTTTAAGTGCTTTCCCAGGGAGTTATTTAGAAGAAATCATGTCGACAGTTTCCATTCTCAGCAACTTAGCAACTGTGAGTGAATACCCATTTTTTTAAAAGAGGAGGACAAAGCAAAGATTTTGTGTTCTGTGTGTGGAAATGAATAGTCCTTTTAAAGTAGATCTTTCTATAAAATGTTATTTTGCTGCTCTGTAAGGTTCTTTAATCCCCACCACTTCAAGCTGTGCAAGGTCTGCCTCCCTCTTCTATTTATGCCCAGATGGGTATGCCAGAGGAGCAAGATATCTCTTAGCAATATCTTGGTTTTTCTGTCTAGAAAGGTCCATACATGATAGCTAATTTGTCCCAGGGCAACAGCTTGGCAATAGCAAGAATTTGGGCAGAAGGCAGGTGGGGCTATGAGTCAGTTCACAAGTTCTTCAGTGATCAGGAAGGAGAGTGACCAGGAGGTCTCAGACGAGAGAGGGTAGAGGATGCACATTTACAAAATACCAGTGCATCACCAGAGGACACCACCTCCCCCCCCCTCCCCACACACACACACCCCTACTGTCAAAGTAATTCTCCACATTTCTGGATCAAAATAACATTTCTTTGCTAAAAATAGATAAGTAAACACATAAGTAAATAAATAAATACTGGAATAAAGGTTAGCAATTATCTCAGGTAGGTAGACTTCCAGAGGGAACCTGGGCATTTGTTCTCATTGCCTGAAGTCCATATCATTTATTCTTATAGCATCAAATATCTTCCTTTTATGGTATTTATTCACCTATAATTGTGCTCATTTTTGTAATTATTTGATTAATTTATATTTTTTCCCAAACCTTCCAAGGACAGGCTCCATGTCTATTATGTAGGAGATACTCAAAACATATTTGTCGAATAATAAATACTCTAATATAATTCTAATAATAATTATCCTGATCATAGGCATTTTCTAGAGCAAAGAGACACTGAATACAATTAAATAACCTGCTCAAGGTCACAGAGTGAGGGATGAAACCCTGGGACAGTCACCAGATTTCTGCTTACAGGCTTCCTCATCCCAGAGAACTACCGAGGGCTATTTTGAAACTTTAAATAAATGAGCTCAGCTTTATTATTCACTGTCGAATGCCTAAGAAAATTATTAACTTTAAACACAAACTTAAAAAAAAAGAGTGGATCCATAGAGGGTTTGTCTCTCAAGCTCTGATTGGAAATAAGTAAGTATGAACAGTATTGCTGAAATCAGTGCCATAAAGATCCAAGTAGGCACCTGGAGTCTGACAGTAGAAAAGGTAACCCTATTCTCTCCTCTACTGTGTGGTTCTTACAGAATTCCTAGTGTGAGTTTGAAATAATTAAACAAGTAATCTGGTATCTGCAATTCAGTGAAACATATCTGACAACTGGGTATTGAATAATTTATTGTTGCATCATTTTATATCCTTAAAATCCTAATCCTATTTCTCTTACAGAATGGATATATTCTATGCTATTAAAAGACACTAAGAGTAATGGCAAATGAAAAATGGTCAAAATCTCAATAAAGTATGGGTCTCACATACACCAAGTTCTGCGGATCCCGGTTAATGGGGAGTAGAAACCAAGGCACATCCTGAATATGGACGTACCACATGAGTACATTTTAGACACAAAATGAATTCATTTTCCAAGACCACTTGCTGATCCTGCCCTTTGCTGCCATTGGACTCAGCTGGAGATGACTGAGATACATTCCCAGTTTGCAGGGTACTTACCCCAGCTGAATACAAACTAGATGATAAGAGTACAGCTGAAACCACCCTCGACCTCTCAGGGAGAAAGTCAGGACTATCATTGTCCCCTCCTCCCCCAGTTTGGTGTGAATAAGAAGCTAAGTGTGAGAGGGTGCTGGTTGTCAAGAAAGAATTGGTTTCCAGGCCATTAAGTATCAGAATCTCATCTGCTTCTAGTGGGATCTTGCTATTTTCAAAGTGAATTAAGCTAACCTTAAAAACAAGCCCGTTTTTCCATTTCCACTTCTTTCGGATGGGTTCTTCCTCTAGGATTCCGCAAGCACACAGTGAGGATGAGAGCTCGGAGGTGTCCGCTCCCCCAGCTGACGTATTGGGTCATGTTAATGCTAAGTTCCAGACATGAATTATTTTAATGGCCCATTTTGTATGAATGAATTCTTACAAAAAATAACAAGTTTTATTCTCTCATCACTTAATAACACCTCTCTTCGGGTTTCCTCACTCAGAAGGGGACAGTGGAAAGCAGGTCAGGGCACATGTGGACCAGGCACATTCCTTTACACCATGGGCAGGCCTTCTGGTGAGTAGAAATAGACTGCATGTCAGAAAGCACAGGGGGGAGGGAAAACTCAGTTCAGAGCTATTTTTTCCCAGCTGGAAAAGTGCAGAATTCTTGCAAACTACTGCCGGATATGTTTGCTTGTCATGGTGAAGGAGTTTAGCCCTCAAGACAAATCCCCAGAATAACCTACAGGGAGATATTTGCAAATGGCAAGTGATATTAGAGACCAAGGCAGTGCTTTGCTGTGATGGAATGTCTTGGTGCATTATTCATGCATTTGTGTTTTTATTCAGAACTGTATAGACACACATCTGCTTAAATGCATTAACGTTCCCATTTTAATGAAATCATTAGGCAGAAATAGGTTCATATCACCATGTGGAGTGTATCCCCAAGGGTCTAGATAAGAAACACAAATTACTCTAGGTACTTCAAATAGAGAAAATGTAATACTGGAATTGGATATACAGATGATGGAGGACCTGAAAAGTCAATCAGGGGAAGATGAAGGATCCCAAATACAGGCAGCAGCAGGAAGCCACTACCTCTAGAAAGCGGTATTTCCAGAAACCAGTACACTCAGGCTGGAGTAAGTAGCACCAAGGAGACTGCCTGGCAGAAGCTGGGATGTCCAGTGGGAGTGGAGACAGAGGAGACAGCACTGCTGCAAATGGCCATCCAAGGCAGAGGGAGAAACACCTTCACTTCTCCCTCTCTCCACCCCCTCCAGCCTTCTGCTGGCCCAAACTGCAGGAAGCTGGTGGTCAAGGATGCTTTAAATATGGTGTTTCTTGTGATTGGCAGTAGAGCAATGGAAGGGAAGAAAATGGTCTTACGGGCAAACAGGCAAATGGCCAACCAGGGCACCTGCACTGCCCTGCAGCATCCCATCTTTGGCAAATATCAAGCACGTTCCTTTTGTGCCATAAGCTTTGTAATTCAGTTAACTTCTTCTCCTTTCCTTATATTTCCTAGTGAGTTTTATGACCTGTCTCCTGTGCCCCATGTAACACACAGATGTTGGAGTCTGCTGTGCAAAGAAGCGGAGATGAGAAGGGGATGGGCTGAAGAAGGAGACGGTTGGTGAATTGCACAGTTCATTTGGATCTGGGTGGAATGCTTTTAAAGCACGTTTCTATTGACAGACTGTACACTAAAAAAGTATTCATGACTATCGAACATTGGTCCGTGGTTTATTTTTAGAATTGGTTTAGGGGCACACAGAGTACAAAGAGAAATGAGATGCAGGCTGAGATCTGTTCCAGCAAGGAGCAGAGTGGCCTTGGGTAGAAAAAGGACAAAGTGTGTTCTACAGATCCATCAGCTCTACTTCCTACCTCCATCCTCTTGGTGCATCCCAGGCCTTGCCCGGTGCCTTCTCATATCTCTGAGGCCTGGACAGACCCTCACTCATAGAGAACTTGAGCTAGTACAGGCAGCAGCAGGATCTGTCCACACTTTTTGATGCCACGGGTTTGCTTCTCATCAATCGCAGCTCCAGGCTTTGCCATCCACGTGCCACTTCTCTTGTCTCCCTGGAACGCATTTGACCTGAATCTCACTGTTGAGGGCCAGGCCCTCTTCTAACTTTCATTTATGTGCCCAGAACTGGACCGACATTTGTTTGTATTATTTCATTAATCCTCATGGTAACTCCGTTTCCAGATAAAGGGACAGATTTAGTGATTAAATAATTTGCCCAGAGCCACCCAAACTGTAAATCATAGAAGTGAGATTTCAACCAACTTCTGTGTTGGTTAAACAGCAGGGCCCCTCTAGCTGTGGTTTCACTTCCGCCAGTTCATGTTATGAGTAGCATGATGAAACCCCACTCCGTCCTGCCTGGGACATGAATCATCCATCCGTCCAGCATGTAAAACCTGGATATGCTACAGGTCCGTTAGTCACTTAGTAGCTCTTTGGTGACCAGGTTGACTGTCACAGTGTCGTAGTGCTTATGTTCAAGTAACCTAATTTAAGTAATAGTGCCTCATTCACACAATACCCATCACAGTATATTGTAATTGTTCTATTGTATTATTTATTATTCATTGTTATTAATTTCTTCCTGTGCCTAATTTATTCCTGTGCCTAATTTCTCATAGGTATGTATGTGTAGGGAAAAATAAACAGTATATATAGGGTTTTGTACTATACATAGTTTCAGGCATCTACTCGGGGTTTGGGGACATATCCACTGTGAATGGCGGGGGGGGGGTGGACTAAAGACCTCTTCTATACTGTCTCAGACAGCCCAGGGCCAGCACAGAGTGAAGTTCTAAAGGCAGCTATACCCTTTTTTTATATGCCAGGATCTCTGCATCTAGAGACCTTTGACCTTTAGCCAGGTACTTCAAAGCCACAGTCACAGCTCTGCACGTGCCTGTAACACACACACAAACATACACACACAGTCGGGAACTGAAAACAGCTGGATGTTACACTGGCACAGATACCAGCTGTCCAGGGAGAGTACATACACTCCCAGTGTACCAACCAGGCCTCATGCAAGATGCTGTCCCAGACCCCGGACTCACAGAGTAAACTGGTGTCAGGTAATCAGACATATTTCTTTCTTTGTCTTTATCTCACTTAGGAGGCTGTTTCTACTTCCTACCACTTACTTTGTACCACTTACCAAGACTAGTATAACATCATCCTAATAATAATCCACCCAAACTGGCCTTCAGATCCTGTGCCTGCAGGAGTGTAACACAGGTCCTTTCACTTTGATTTTAAAGCATTGCTTCATCCAACTGCTGATTGCAAACGGACACACATTCTAACCTAATGGTTATGAATGAGCAGGTAAATGCAGACGTTCTATTAGTTTTCAGAGCTGGGGCTTATGCCATTTGTTTTAAGTAAAATCAAAATCTATGCAGGAATAGAAAAAGTACCAAGGACAGATTCATTTTTAAGAGCATCCGCTTACCTACTCTTCCATAAGGGCCATGAAAGCAGTTTCTCTATAATCATATACATACTTTTTATACCTGTTCATTGACTTTGACAAAGATAGTAAATAGCATTCAGAGAAGAGATACATTTTGAAAGAAATATTAAAATCCGGATTAATGAAACATTAAGAAATTAAAGTCTCTTGGGTAAAGAGAGAGAAAGATTAAAATGCCTTTGGTTCTTAATGAAACTGCACCAGCCTTATATAAATCTTAATTCCTTACCTTAACCTGAGCTGAAAATAATGGACTCCCTTGACAGAGCTTTATAAATTCTAGCAATATACATTATCATTCATTACCAGAATGACCGACAACAGGGAGTAGCAGGGAGATAGCGCATATTGAGAAGTGTCCAAAAAGTTTAGCAAGACAATATTTCTTTTTTCACAATATAATGCTAGAACAGCCATAAAATGGGGAGTTTATTTCACTCACTGGCAATAGAAGGGCAGGTGGGTGTCCTGGTGAAATTATATTTCAACCCTCTCCCGTAGGAAAGTAAAGGAGAATGCACATGGACTTACAGTCCATCGTAAGAATTAAATTTCATTATTGACAAGTACATCCCAACATTTAGAGTTCTAAATGTAGTTTATATGGTGCCTGTGAGCAAAATGCAGGGCACATGAATATTTACCTCTGTAGTGACGACTCTTCTGCCACATGCTCAGAAAAAAAAGGGTTGAGATTAAAACCGACCAGAGTAGAGTCCACAGAACTTGATGATAATCAGTTTAAATTGTTGACATGATCTTGTGGCCCTAGCTGAAGCAGTGGTTTTCTAAACATTTTTGATGACAGAACCAATGAAATCTAATTAGAAGCAAATATTTGAAATAGATTGAAGTGGAGTAGGTCAGTTGATTAATGGGCTTGGGGTTGGGGTCAGGGTGTTCCAGGTCCTTGGCTGCTCAATGCCACAATGTACTCAGATGCACAACCTAAAACTAGTCTTTAACCCACAAATAAGTACAATAAAAATCCATTTGGTATTTTACTGATTTTAAGGCTATTGTAGTGATTTTAAGGTACTGTCCATGTGTTTCAAGAGAAGGGCTTTATGGAATTGGTTGATAATGATAGGGAAGAAGCAATAAAGATACCAACTCCTTTCATATTTCCTCAGGCCCTCAACTGTGGGCCTAGTCCCACACGGGCAAATTCACTTTGTAAAACCTGGGTATGCTATAGGATATGCTACATTTCTATCCCTAGACTGTCCAGCTCTTCTGTCTACTGGAAATGGTTGGGACTGCAAAGTGCCATTCTTCCTTTTATGTCCAACATGATTCTTCAGTATCAGCTCAGATTTCCTCAAGCATATTCACTAGTTTATCAACAGCTTAGGCTAACCATGCTGTGATAACAAATTACTGCAAGTCCTCACTATTTTACAACCACTTATTTCTTGCTAGTATTACATGACCATAATGGGTTGACTAGATGTCTTCTTCACTCTGGGACTCAGGCTAATGGAACCACCTCATTTGGGACATGGCTGGTCTTCCAACAAAGCAAAGGCCATATGGAGGATGTACCCCATAAAGCTTCTAAAAACTTCTTGTTGGAAGTAGCACACAACACTCCTGCTCACATCATTGGCCAAAATCGTCAACTGGCCAAGACTGACATCAAAAAAGGGGGGAGATACCATCTTTCCAGAGGAAAGAGTCTATAGGAAAGAATGGCAATATTTTAAACAATCTACTACAACCATCTAATTATTCAGGCTCTTCTAATTATTCAACCATTGAAAAAGCTCAACTCAATAATCTCAGATTTGTTTCTTTGGTCATATCATTTTAATGGCAGATATCATATTTCTCTATTCTTGACATGATCCATGTCAATTCCCACTGGGAGTCAAAGTTAGATTTTCTTGTATGTTCTTCTTTTAGAACATGTTTTTCCTTTTAGGATTGCCCACTAAATAATTTTGCGTCTGATGCTGCTACTAGCTTTTTAGATATTTGGCAAGCACAGATACCTAACATATCCTGAACAAAATAACTGCTCTGCCTCAGTACTGCTTGCTATCCCCAGAGGACATTTAATGGAATCCTAAAAATATGACATCATAGCTTTAAACATACTTTCAGTACACATTAAGAATGAAAGACAGGCTTTGCATCAACAGGAATTTGGCTTTGTATAATATGTTTATTAATGGATTCATAGATTGACTGATCTATAACATATTCATTCATTTATCTGTTCAGCATATACTGTGAACCCAGCAAGCCAGATCAAGTCCTGTTCTCAAGGAATTTACAACCCAACCAAGGATGGACAGCTGATATGCCACAAAAGGCATAATCAACATCTGATATCATTCCAACTGTGACATTGATCGAAGCTCTACCACATATTGACTTGGTTTCTATAATCCTTTCAAAACTAAGATGATGAGAATATAAATAACTAACTTATAAGTTTGTTGCAGAGATTTTTTTGAGATAATGAAAGACACTTAATTGTGCCTCGAGCATAGCAAGTATCCAATAAACATTAGTCATGAAACTTAACACAACCATGACAGACAAAATGTTAGAGTGTGGGTAATGGAAGAGAATCTGGCCTTGCAGAACTTCATCTAAAAAAATCTGGAGGTCATTATGGAAGACATTTACTATGAGTCATTAGTGTAATATAGCTCTTTAAAAAGCTAAATCAATGCAAGTAATGGGTGAAAATGCCTGGTTGTAGTAAAGTTAATTCTGCTTTAGTCTTCCTTGATCAAAACTTACCTAGATGAGATCAGGTGCATTCAGGATGGTAGGGCCATAGACATTATTCATGGCCAAGACATGGAAACAACTGAAGTGTTATTTGATTGATGGCTGGGTAAAGAAGATGGGTTTATATATACAATGGACTATTACTCAGCCATAAGAAAAGATGAAATACTGCCACTTGCTACAACCTTGATAAACCTTGGATGAACCTTGATAATATCATGCTAAGTAAATTGTCAGACAGAAAAGAATTAAGAACCATATTATTTCACTCATATCTATAATAATAAAAGCGTAATATGCTAATTAGACCAGACAGCCAAACGACCTTCCGGATTTCCTTCCAGATGACCTTCCAGATGAAGACGGGGCTGCAAGGGTGAGCCCCTTGCATGAAATTTCATGCACTGGGACTCTATACTAATAAAAGGGTAATATGCTAATTAGACCAGGTTGACCAGACATCTCCCAGACGTCGGACTTCCTTCTGACAGTTAGGGGGCAACCAGGCCAGCAGGGGGGCAGTTAGGGGGTGATCAAGCTGGCAGGGAGACAGTTAGAAGGTATCCAGGCTGCCAGGGGGGCAGTTAGGGGGCAACTAGGCTGGCAAGCAGAGGCAGTTAGGGGCGATCAGGCAGACAGGTAGAGTAGTTATGGGTGATCAGACAGGCAGGCAGGTGAGCAGTTAGGAGCCAGCAGTTCCAAGTTACAAGAGGGATGTCGACTGTTGTGGGATTGGGCCTAAACCAGCAATCGTACATCCCCTGAGGGGTCCTGGTTTGGAGAGGGTGAAGGATGGGCTGAGGGACTTCCCCCTTCATAAATTTTGTGCACCAGACCTCTAGTGTGGAATATAAAACTGAGAGCAACAAACAAACAAACAAAAACTCTAAGACACAGACAACAGTATGGTGGTTACCAGAGAGAAGAAGAGTGTGGGGGAAGTGAAAGGTAAAGGGGGTCAAATACATGGTGACAGAAGATGATTCAACTTTGTAGTGGACACACAATCCATATACAGATCATGTATATCATAGAAATGTACACTTGAAACCTATATAATACTATTAACCAATGTCACTCCAATAAATTTAAAAAATTCACGTAGAATTTAGAAACATGCTTTTTGGTGTAGGGCACACATTTCTGAAAATAGAGTACCAACTGTATCTGCATCACACAGGTCCTAAGAACATAATCTCTATGAAGATGAGCTCCTGGCATTATATGCTGACAAGCATGCTCCATTTTTGTTAAGTCAATAGGAGTCACGACACACTCTAGCTTTAGTTTCTTCTGGAAATATTTCAGACAACTGTTAGTCATTCCTGCAGGGATGCATGCTAATGCCCTTCAGAATGTCAAAAGGACTCACACCAACTCCTAATTTCCTGCTGATCTTTACCTTGACCTTTTCATCAAAGTTTTCTCAAGCTGCTGGAAACCCTGCACATTAACACCCAGGATGATACTTTTCCTGTTTCTTTGCCTCAGTCTTAGTACTAACACTTGAATACATTTTTTCTGCCTTTCTGGTTTGAAGCAGTTCACCAGAACACCAATATCTATGGCAAAAGAGAGGCTCCCGAGGCTATATAACGCACATTGCTGAACACCTTCACTTCAGTATGGTACAGCAGAATGTTCACTGGCTGAGACTATTCGCCGCATGAGGCATGAATGTTTGCAGCCTGAAAGGTTATAGAACAGTCTACCACACCAGCTCTCACTGGCTCAGGCTAAGCTGGCACACTGAGGATCTGAAAAATTATAGATTAATAATATGCTCTAATGGATTTCTCTACACATGTATATGCTTTTCTTTTGGGAAACCACCTCAAATACAAATAGTATTATAACGACCGAGCTAGCAAAAGGAAGTGTTAAATGAAACATGTGTTCCAACTGAATAGCACTTTAAGTGGGATAAGGATAAACCATTGTGAGAGGATAACTAGGTGTTTAGGGACATAGGAAACATTGTTAGAGCAACTAGGAATGTGAGCTTCTAAGAAAAAACACAGTTCACTTGAAAGCTACTTTCAGGCAAGAAGGGAAGCTCACTTGCTGTGTCCTGTTCCAGAGGGCAGAATGAGGACCTCAAACGGGAAATTATGAGAAAGCATAGTTTAGTCTACTGTGAGAAAAAGATTTTCTATCTCTTTCTGTTCAGAAAAGGAATAATTTATATTCTGTATAATGAGGTCCATGTCACTACATGACTGTTGGTTAGAGACACTATATGTGGGATTCATTAATGTGGAAGTGTGGTGTTTTATGAACAATGGCCACGAATCGGCAATTTGACAAACTGACCTTCCTTCCATGGAAATATGGGGTCTGTGTCCTCTCTTCTTGAATCTGGGTTGACTTGCAATGGCTTTAATTAATTAAGGATGGTAGAAGTGACACTATGTGACTTTCAAAGCTAGGTCATAAAAGTCTAGACAACATCTGCTGTGTTTTCTTAGAAAGCTTGCTTTTGAGAGGTTCTCACTCACAAGCCAACTGCCATGCTGTGAGAAATCTAAGCCTTGGAGAAAGACCACATGTGGGAAGAAAAATTCCAGTTCAGCTTAAGCTTTCATTTATATCTACTTTATCATTTGAAAAAAATAAAGTTCTACTAAATTTAATATTCTACTTGACAGAGAATCCATATGTCAGAGAGTCAACATATTCAGTGTTCTCTTTCAGCATCTTGTGACATACTCTGATTTAGGTGGTCTAGTCAAATTGGCTTCTATATTTATTATATTGTTTAGTTTTGACTTATTAATTAACTTAATGGACCAGGGGTTTAAAGTCATTATTGAAAAGAAACCACTGACTGACAAGAAAAAAATACTAACAATGCAAACACATGCACATTGAAAGAAATTGGCAGAGCTGGCAGTTGCCTTTCATAGGTTGAGCTTCTGGCTAGGCGTTGTGCCAGAACAGAAACTGTAATGATCTGATCAGAACTAACGGTTTAGAAATTATCCGGGAGGATATATGAACTATGGGTTTACATTTTCTATGTTATTTTTTTAAATGTTTTTATTGGTTTCAGAGAGGAAGGTAGAGGGAGAGAGAGATAGAAACATCAATGATGAGAGAGAACCATTTATCAGCTGTCCCTGCACACCCCACACTGGGATATAGCTTGCAATCAGGCATGTGCCCTGACCAGGAATCGAATCCATGACCTCCTGGTTCATAAGTCGACACTCAGTCACTGAGCCACGCCAGCCAGGCTCCATTAAATTCTTGACCATCACCCTAAGAGTGGTGCCTGGGTATATTAGTGATGATAGCAAGCACATGTGTACATATTTGTAAATAATAAAGAGAAGGTTGGAAAATATGAAACTCATAAAATTTCAATTCCTATGGTTCAACCAAATTTATCGAGATTAAATGCCCCCAAATTATCTATATAGCAACTGCAATAAAAAATCGAATGTAAGCTACTGGTTTAAGGGGCTGTGTAAGCATGGATAAAGTAAGTGCATGGGGAACAGTTTGCCATTGTTCTCCAACTCTTGTGTCTTGTGAGTACTGACACATGATATGCTATAAAATCATTGCTTTCCTTCTCTGAGGGATAAATAACTTTATTATAACATGTGGACCCTTTCCAATTAGAGCTGCTCTTAATACCCAGATGTAGTGTGAATCACTGACTTGAATGACAATGATTATTCTTTGCATGACTCCATTCTGCAGTGATCTATGCAGAAAACCAACATTCCTTAGGAAGAAACAAGGCTTTAAAGAGAACGATCTTTATGGGAGCTAGTAGTTAGAAGGAATTTTAGTGCCCATAAAAAGAAGATGAGGATTACTTTTCCTTTGAGGCTGTGAGGTAATTAAAAAACAATATTTAGTGGCTTTTAGCACACCTATTTCCATGAAATCTCAGCACTAAACAATTCAAGGGAAGTCAGAATGGATAAATCACTTAAACAGATAAGAAGAAATGGATAAAGCAACTGTAAATCTATGACACCTCCACCCCCTTCAGATTCACTAAATTATTTCAACTTCTTGGCGCAAAATCCCATAACACTCCAAAGCACGTGTCTTACTTTGGTATTTGTCAAAATTAGTATCTGAAACACTGCACAGGGAATGCTTCTCCATACAGGGGACAGTTTTCCATGGCTGAAGTCCTCTCCACAAATGGCTCAGAATTTCTAACATCATCCTGCTCATGCAATATCAACTCTTATCAGCTAATATTGTGCACAGTTTCACAGCACAATATCTAAACCTGAATTTATTCCTGAAAGTAAAAGGAGATCATGGTTTTGTTTTTTTCCAGTGTTCTTTCAGTCACTGATTCATTCAACAAGCACTCCAGTGGCTACCAAGTGACAGGCAGTGGTGAAGGAGACAGACACAGCATTTGCAGTCTGGGACTAAAAGACACCAAAAATTAGAATTCCAAATACTGTGTGAGAATTCAACAACTTTGTGTCAGAACATGGTGGGCTGCCAGGGCCACCTGGGGGCAGCTGCTCGGCTGTCCCATCCTCTCCAGTGGCACCTTCCCCTGAGCTGTGGCAGGAGCCAAAATGAAAATCAGAGGTGAATTTGGTTCCCTAAGATATGATGAAAATGTGACAAGAGTAAGACAGGTTGTTAAAAACTAATGTGTTCTGGCATTTCATGTATCTGAGTAATTTACATTTAAAATCTAGCTCTCTGAGCAGCTATCCACACATTCAAATCATGTGACAGAACATCTGAAAGGAGCAAGAGACAGAAAGGATAGGCCAAGTAAAAGGGAGATGGAGCAACCCACCCTCAAAGTCTCTGGGATACAATCTTGCAAACAGAGGTAAGAGTGGGCAAGAATGTGCCCAAAGAACTTAGCTAATTTTAAGAGGCTCCTACTAGCTAAAGATGAGATGAGTTGAGCATCAATAATGATAATAACTACCATGGTTTAAATTCTTCAATACATTTAAAATTCATGTGTTCTCATATTAAAAAATTTATTGAGTACTGATGAAGAATGCCAGGGAGCTAAGTTACTACTTTAAAAACTATAAATAAATGAATCAATAATTTACCCTTCCTTTTCTACACTAACTATCCCACGTCAACAAAATAGTAAATAAGGGGATTTTTGTTGTTGTTCTGGAAATATTACATCAAATAAGAGAAGAATGCATGAGAAAATTAGAATATCACCATTTTATAATACCTAATGAGTTAATGGATCTTGGCATTGAACACCAATGGCCAACATCTCCAAAATAGACAACTAGATACTAAGTGTTTTCCATTAAGTAGGCAATATCGGATACGTAGTTGTCTTATAAAAAAATTTTAAAACTGTATATGATGAAATCTCTAGACCCACCTACTAATGATAGGAAATAAGAGTACCAAAGAACATACTAAACTGCACTATGAGAATGCAATCAACAAAAGCTAGACTGTGAGAAGGTACAAAGCAAACAACCAAGTATAGTCAACAAATGAACTTCAAGGAAAAAAAAGAGGAGGGGAACATCTATATATTTTTAAAGGTCTTAAAGACATAAAAATCTATTGCAATATATGGACTTTATTTAGACCATATATTTGACCTACTTTTTAAAGTATAAGTATTTATGACACTTATGCGATAATTGGGGTTGTAAACACTGATTGGATATCTGATGCTACAAACAAAGAAGGTTCATTTTTAGTGTGACACTGGTATTCTAGTCGTATATAAAAATGAGGTTTTTAAAATGAGTTTTTATCTTTTAGAAATATATACTGAAATATTTAGAAATTAAAAATATAAACAATATGATCAAAATAATAATACAGAGGGTGGGGTTAGCAAGATGTGGCTAATAGTGGAGAGGGGTCAGGGGACATAAATGAGTAATGTTTGTTGGGGATGGAGGTTTATTATACTATTCTGTTTATGTTTGTGTATGTTTAGAATTCTTTCTAATAAAAAGAAAAAAGAAAAAATATCAGTAGACATATAAATTCATATACCCAAAAGACCAGCAGCAACTAGCTAATTTAAGTTGTTTCAGGTTTTCCAATCAAGTTACTAAACATCTAATGGTCTGTTTTTCTCAGTGCTAAAACTATATCCACATGGAACCGTATGAATATATGACACAATAGGTAGAACATAGGACCTCTCTCTCAGTGCATTAATACAGAATACAGTGTGGGCAAAAGTAGGTTTATAGTTGTATAGAAACACGGTTAATAAAGCTATTGTAAGATTCATAACCTGTATGTCTTTGTCCATATGATAACTGTAAACCTACTCTGCCCCACCTTACATATGTATGTCCACATATACACAAATGTGGTTATACATAGATATATCCCCAGCTGCACCTCTGATATTCAGCCTGTTACTGTTTATAGCCTTGTTGGAGAAGGTTGAGATCAGGCTGAATCAAAACAGTATTTCAGTTAACACAGAAACACATTTTAGGTGATGTACTAGACACATGACCTTGGTGGTACGGTAGTAACACATGTAAAGTGCGTCCATTGAATGCAGACACTGGCCTCAAAGATGAGGCCAGTGGCCAATATACATATGACTAGGTGAATCTGAGCCTGTGGAACATGCACTGGATCTAGGAATTGACACTTCAGATCTGCTCCAAGTTTCCTGGGGCTAGTGCTTCAATCTAAATCCAACAAATCAAGCAATAAAAATATGGTTCACATACTTTCAGATCAAAGGTCAAAGCATCCATCTTAATCCTACACTGTGAAATGCTAACAAATTAAATATGTGAAATTAAAACAACACAAGCACACAAACAAAATCCTCCAAATTCCTGAAAAGTAATAAAGCCCAGATTATTATGAGTACTAACTAGAGGCCTGGTGCATGAAATTCATGCACAGGGGGAGGATTGTCTCTGAGACTGGCCCCCACCTTCTTGCAATCTGTGACTGATCCCTCGTGTAGGTTCCTAGGCCTGGCTGGTGATCAGGGCCTATGGGGGCTTTCCTTCCCCAGGCTGCCAGGAGCTGGCCCCACCCTGCCATTGCCACTGCTTGCCATCTGTGCCATGTTGTCTTCGCCCCCTGCCATGGGTCACCTCCCTCTGCAGGTGACAGGTATGGGATGTGATTGCTTGGCTAGCCTGGGCCTCCCTCTGCCGGGAGATCTCTGGCTGGCCGGCCCCGCACCCCCCCCCCACCGAAACCATTGCATCATTGACCAGTGGCCTGGGCCTCCCTTTGTAGAGCGATTGATTGCAGGGCTCTGCTATAGACTGTCCAGCAGAGGAAGGCCCTGCCCACACACTGCAGTGCCGCTGGCTGCGTAGCCTGGGCCCTTGGGGCAATCAACTGCAGAGTGCCCCCATTGATCTCCCCACAGAGGGTGTCCTGGGTCTCCCTCTGCGGAGCTATTGTGTGGTGATGGCAGGGAGCCCCCCCCACCAATCGCATCTCACCCACCTTGGCTGGCCTGGCTCCAGTACATGTCACAGCATGGTTGTCTGGAAGGTCATCCAGACGGTCATTCTGCTGTTTGGTGGCTCGGTTCGTTTGCATATTACACTTTTATTATTATAGATGGCCTCTCTAGTCTGATCGTTTACCACAACTAGTTGTTTACACAACACAGAAACCCTTAAAGGTCCCCAAGTTATTAGAGCAAATTAGCATGTTTCAAGAAAGTAGTGGATTATTGCAGACAAAGTGTTTTACCAACAGGGGTTTTATGGTTGGCAAATGCAATTATATATCCATTAGTATCTGCAAGCCAAACAAATGAACATGTGTCATGTACCTCCCGGAAACACCTCAGTGTGGGTACTCTAATTTCCACCATTTCAAAAGAACAAAAGGATTTTTATCCAAGCGTAGCCAAAGATCATTTTTAAAAACTGAGTAGTAAATTAGGCCAATTATTCCTGTAACTTAAACCATTATCAACCCCCCTTCTACTTTCTAAGGCTAAATGGTGAGAAGGAGCCTCAGTCATTTGTTGAAATGCGGCCAATGCTGACCATCTACTTAATGAGTCTACTGTCCTTGCCCGCTAAACATATTGAGATGTTATAGGAGAGAAACGTGGGGAAGTGGTAAATAGTTTCTTTCTCCATCTAAACAGAATAAGGTCATAAGCAACCAGAAGGCTGACCGCCCAGAACTGCGTGCTCTGAGATGAGCTCTGGCTCTGCCACTGCACCACGGCAGGCGCGCAGTTTCCATCACCACTAACGGGTGCACTGTGCGCACCTTGGCGCTTACAGCGTGTCGCTTTGGAATATTCCCTCACTTTACCACAGTTTTATTTTTGACAGATATCAGTGTGCTTGTAGGGAACTTTAAGTAGCAGCTGGAGGAAGACATGCCCAGTTTCCAAGCTCCATAGGGAAGGAATGTTTTTTATGAGATGATTTATAAATGGTATTATACCTATGAAATTTTAATGCTTTAATTTTAGTCCACATGGCATGAATTAGTGAGCCAAGATACTGTCAGGCCCCATTTTCACAAGAGCAATTCCAATGAAAAGATGAAGAGGCCACAGCTCCTGCTACAGGACACGTTCCCAGTGGAAGGACACAGTGGGAAGGGAGGCCTGGTGTAGCCTTTTCAAAAAAGCCATTCCCTGGGAGGAATCAGACAGCATGCACCAGACTACAGCTTTGTAATGAAAATCAGAGTAATGGGGGCATGAACACATTATGTTTGAAGAGGATTCAATGAGGGCAAATCAGATAAAACATATTAGAAAAGAGAGAAAACCTTTAAAACTGTTCACATAACCTAATTCCCCCTCCTTCTTGTTGCCATTATATTGAAATCATTGTGTATCAAGTCAACACAGAAAAAAAAAACAATTGCACACGCCCACAATTTATATCTTTGAATCATAAAAGCAAAAATTTTTCATTCCTTTCTTTTTCCCTTCCTTCCTCCCTCCTTTCTCTTCTCCTTCCTTCCTTCCTTCCTTCCTTCCTTCCTTCCTTCCTTCCTTCCTTCCTTCCTTCCTTCCTTCCCTCCTTCCTTCCTTCCTTCCTTTCCTTCCCTTCCTTCCTTTCCCTCCCCTCCTTCTTTCCTTCCTCCCTCCCTCCCTTCATCCCTCCCAAGGTGGAGGTGGTGTTGTTGGGTGGTATTGCTTAATCAATCAACACTGCATGTGCACCTCTATACTAAACATCCTGGGAGTGGCGAAGTAATGTCAGAACTGGTTTTGGTCTCACCATCTAGGTAGGGAGGGGAGAGAAACTATTTCAGAACAATCTGTCGGAAAGAACAATTTTAACCTGGCCGGTGTAGCTCACTGGTTGAGCCTCGACCTATGAACCAGGAGGTCATGGTTGACTCCCAGTTCTGACACATGTCTGAGTTTTGGGCTCCATCCCCAGTAGGAGGCATGCAGGAGGCAGCAATTGATTCTCTCTCATCATTGATGTTTCTCTCTCCCTCTTCCTTCTTCTCTAAAATCAATAAAGGATGATTACATTGTGTGATGTCACAGACTCTAAGTAAAGAGTTCAGGGACAAGGGAAATCAAAGACATTCACAGTAATCCAGAAAGGGCTCCATGTAGAGGAGATGATGAGTTAGGGCTTGAAAAGAAGAGAACTTTGATACCTACAGTGGGAGGGACAGTCTTCACAGGCAAGTGATCCTATCAGATCAGTAATGAAACTTCTAGTCTCCAGATAATGAGTGTAGCAGTTTCAGAGAAATATACATTAAGTGTTTGTGGGGGGAAGGGAGAGAGAGAGAGAGAGAGAGAGAGAGAGAGAGAGAGAGAGAGAGAGAGAGGAATTAGTTACACATGCAAATCTACTCCTTCAGCTATGAGAACCCTCATTCCTGAGACTACTGTGGAAATGGTTATCAGGATGCTGAAAGCTCATCCTTCAGCATTTCTCCTAACATGTCATCTGTGAATTCCAGAGTCATTATACAACTTTTATGAAACCAAGTCTCCAAGACAGGCTCTAAGGTGTGAGCGATGTCTCTTTTGTTAGCCAGAGACATTTGCACAGCCTGTGTCTTGGGAGACTAATATTTCTTCTTGGAGTGTTATTACCTATTTGTGTCTGCTTTCCACAGCACGAGACTGCCAATTCCTTGGTCTAACTGCAGCAAGGGGAAAGCTATCATCAATTATGGATTGGGAGCAAACAATGAACTTTGCAGGAAGCAATTCAAATGAGAGCCAAATTTCTTCTTGGACATTCTGTGATGTCAAAACTTCAGTTTATCAGGAGATTTAAAAAAAACCCACTTCATTTTCCAGAGTGTCTATCGGTTCCATTAAGTTCGATCCCTTGGCCTTTGCCTGTGTTGCTATAAGAATAAAAGCACCATCATAAAGAAAAGCATCCATTGCTAAGCAGCTAATTATCCTGTTCTCCACTGCATCTGACAGTCTCTAGGGGAGAAGCAGAGAAATTCTTTGAGCTGTGTTACCTAAGGTGTCCGCAGCTGGCCCTGACTCTTCTGGCCACCTGTTCCCTGTTTAGAGAAACTATCCTTTCCCACTCCTGACCTTCTGTTCCGTGTCTCAGGCTAACGATGAAATATGGGGTGCTGTGTTCCTCCTCATTATGAAAATTGCTTTCCACTGGTCTCAAGATTTTTATTTGAGATCTTCTCAAATCCTTGGCCAGCCACTGTGGCTTGGAGTCCTGAAGGAAAGTTAGATCATAGAGCCCCCAGATGGGGCCATACATACAGTTTTTAAACAGGAGCTCTTATTTAAAAAGGGAAAGCTGGAGTTTCAAAGTAAAGATGCCAGTTCTTTATGGTGTAGTCCACCACACCACCAAGCTCGGGGGTCCGTATCTGAAAAAGAATTCCCAGACCCTGGTGCACAAACACCCTCCTTGGTGAATCGTTGCTCACTTTCTCTTCCTTGCAGATTTCAGTATGCTGCTTCTCACTGCTCTTCACCTTAACTTTCCAAGTCAGAAACCTGTGAGTTATTCTTGACTTCTTCCCCACTCTCTCCTTCACCACTCCCACACTTAGTCACCATCAGTCCTCTCTCCTCATTATCTTCTGACCCAGTACACTACAACCCAGACACACTATACTCCGTTATGTTAGGCTCTCATGGTTTCTCACGGAGATTACACACACGGGCAGCAACCCATTCTCATTCCCACCTGTCCTCCTTGGTTTTAGCCTTATTCCCATCGAGTGGTTTCTACACACTGTAGTCAAACGATTGCTCAGAAGTGCAAATCTGCTATTTTTATTCCCTTCCTTTAAGCCATTCAGTGGCTCTTCAGCACCATGAGATGATGCACAAGCATTTTCCCACAGATGTCTCAAACATCCCACCCCTTCTTCTTCTAAGTAACTCAGATTCATTCTTGGGAACATGTCTCATAGATGAATCTCCTATCCTGTGCATTTCTCTAAAAATAACCTGTTTAATTGGCTGTTTCCATTAACTCCTTTGGGGGATAGGAGAATGTTTATTTGATTGGTCTATGAATTCTCAGCACAATGCAAGTATCTGACACAACCTAGGTTCTCAACATGCATTCAGTGAGTGAATCATCTGCGCAGTGAATTCATAGTCCATCTTCCTCCTGATTGGCCCCAAAGGGCATTAGAAGACATGACAGTAGTGTTCACATGCTACTGGAAATCACAAGATGCAGACTAAGTTCATTTGTCTTATTTTTATAATAAAACTATTAGTGTGTTTGCAATGGATGTTGGATGGAAACCTAAGACTTATTATCTTTCCATCTGTATTATAGTGGGTTTTCATTTCCTCTGCACATAAAGATAATCTCTTGTTATGGCTCAGACCAAGACATTTCATTACTGGCTTCTCCTTTACAGCAAAGCCTACATGTCAGAGTCTCTTCTCAGAGATAAAAAATGGATATTTGGGCTGTTTCAAACTGCAATTTCACATTAAGAATTTCTATTAAAATAACTCAGCTATTTAGATACCTTTGACCAAAGCAGAGTTCAGATACAGCTTAAAAGATCAGTCTTTGCCTCAGGATACAGCTTGAAGCAGGCCACACCTACAGTGAGGGAGAAAGGTACCACCCTTCCAACTAGCTAAGTCAGATAAAATCAGCCCTGCTAAAAAAGAAATGACAGATATCAAAGCCAGACCACTTTACCCCAGGTCCACATACCACTGGTGTTTCCTTATGGACCCTATTATCTTCTTCATTGGTTTTATGAAAGGTAGTTTAGCACCTCGGACACTTCCTGAGCTCTTCCTGTCTGGCTGACCATTGAAGCTTGGGAAAGAAATACGCTTATGCCTCAACTTCACTGCCAGAGACAGTGCCTGAGGCTTGTACATTACTTTCAACAGAAGAAAACACAGGTTGTGGATTCCAGTTTCATATCAGGAAGGCCGTTTTATAAACGGGATCTATGGGCTGATGAAATAGGCTGTCTCAGGAAGTAGAAAGCTTCCTCAGCTGGGAGACCTCAAAAAGAGGTGGATAATTACTGTTTAATATTCTGGGAGAGGATTCAGCCCTGGGGCCCAGGCATGCAGAGTAGGTAAGAACAGAGAGGACAGACACTATAATATTCCAAGACTCTTCCATCTCTGAGATTCTTTCAGTCTGATAGATCTGACTCAAGTGATGATAAATTTTATCTATGTGCAGACTTTAATAATTATCCAAAGTCTATAAAATATCATCTAGAAATAAGACTGATATGACTGTCTCATTTTTATGTAGTGCACTATTTTAGACACACAGATTAGATAAAAATTCCTGATCATGAAATTAGCACATCATTACTCAGAACTATGTCAGGTTACAGGTTCTGTAAGAGCTTACTTGGGGCAGTAGGGCTACAAATTGTTTGTTAGATTTTCAAGTTTTGCACTGGGTTTTTCACCTTTTTCTTTCTTTTTTTTTTTTTTAGTTTTTTTTTTAATCTTTTTTTTAAATTTATCTTTATTGTTCAGATTAGTACAGTTGTTCCTCTTTTTTCCCCCATAGCTCCCCTCCTCCCATTTCCCACCCCACCCTCTGTCCACCCCCCCTCACTGTCCTCATCCATAGGTGTACGATCATTGTCCATTCTCTTCCTGCACCCCCAACACCCTTTACCTCCGAAAATTGTCAGTTCACTCCCTTTCTATGCCTCTGATTCTATTCTATTCACCACTTTACTCTGTTCATCAGATTTTTTATTCACTTGATTTTCAGGTTCACTTGTTGATAGATATGTATTTGTTGTTCATAATTTTTATCTTTACTTTTTCTTCATCCTCTTCTCAAAGCATACCTTTCAGCATTTCATATAATACTGGTTGGGTGGTGATGAACTCCTTTAGCTTTTTTT